>JACSYO010002007.1:2500-195000 GCA_016806645.1 Ophiodon elongatus
TAATGACAGACAGGTGAGCTACCTTGGTTTCTAGGACTCTTAATGACCCTAAGAGGTGAGTTACCTTGGTTCCTAGGCCTCTTAATGACAGACAGGTGAGTTACCTTGGTTCCTAGGCCTCTTAATGACAGACAGGTGAGTTACCTTGGTTCCTAGGACTCTTAATGACAGACAGGTGAGTTACCTTGGTTCCTAGGCCTCTTAATGACAGACAGGTGAGTTACCTTGGTTCCTAGGCCTCTTAATGACAGACAGGTGAGTTACCTTGGTTCCTAGGCCTCTTAATGACCCTAAGAGGTGAGTTACCTTGGTTCCTAGGCCTCTTAATGACAGACAGGTGAGCTACCTTGGTTTTGAGGAAGCCGATGGCGATGCTGTTGTTCTCCAGACAGTGGACCCTCAGCTTGCGGCGGCTGGGCGGAGGCAGCGTCTCCCTGGAGATGAGCTCCAGCAGACGAATGAGGGCGACTCCGGTCTTCAGCTCCGTGTAAACGTCCGTCAGCTCCACGTTCTCCTGCAGGAGGTGAAGAGCACGGTTTCATTCCTCTTCCTTTTAAAAATATCTCAACAAAAGACTTTTACTTGTGACAGAGTATTTTTAAATGACTATATTGGTACAGTAAAGGATAAAAATACTTCTTCCACCTTTTAGATTTATTACTAAGTTGTAAGGAGACATGTTTACAGCTCTGTGGCTTTGAACAGGAAGTTCAACGTTAGAAAGATAATTTCCCCTGAAGTGTTTCTTCCCCCTGAAGTGCGTTTCATAACGTCTCCGTCCAGTCTGCTTCAGGACATCCTGGTTATCAGCAGGTCAGGTAACATCTTAGATATAAGAGCAGCTCCTCAAGTGGACAAATTCCTCCCAATAACCGGCGTGTCGGTCCAGCTTTTATACTCCATCATGTCTTCATGCAGCTCTTTTGACCTCCGTGACCTCCAGGACCCGGTCCTCTAATTCAACCCTTCCTCGGTTTCGGCTTTGAATGTGACTCATTTGAAAAAACACAATTTAGTTTATTTTTCAAACATTTATTTTGGCCTGAAATCCGGTTTTGTTTTGTCTTTCACACGATGGAGTTAAATGTCTTTCACAAGGCCCGAGGCCAAACCTTCAAAAAGCTCATTTTGTCTCACAAACAGTCAAAAACTGAGAAGTATTAAGTTTACAGTCAAACATTAACGAGACAACAAGAAACTAGTCTCTGAAAATATTAGCATATGATTAATGACTACCTTAATAGAAAACTACGACAACACAAGAACTGTCCTCAACCAAAGAAACTCTTCGTCCACTCATTGATGATTTATTCAGTCTCTCCACGCAAAAATAAAAAAGAATCACAATTCTTGTGTTTACCAGAATTTGTTTTTTTGAATAAAAAGATAATAAGAGCTGTATTTTCATTGGCTTTGATGGAAATATGTGAATATCTTTAGTAAATGAACTTTGTTAGCTTCAAAGAAACTCACTTAAAGTCCCGGTTTTCCTCTTTTCTCTGTTTTGGATCTTTGGAAACAGAATATTTTGGGTGTTTTTGGACTGTTGGTCGCAGTAAACAAGACATCTGAACGTGATGGACATTTCGGATTATTCTCTACATTTTATAGAGTATACACTGAATTGGTTATTTAAAAAAAAAAACTGAAACACTGATTGATTGACAACAAACAAGTCTGAAGAAGGAGCTGTTATAATAATAATAATAATAATAATATACCTGAGATGAATCTCACTCCAGGTCTTCATGACAAAACCTGGATTCAGCCCAAAAAATATGTTTTTAAAAATGTAAATAAATATTTTCTTCGATTGGATTTATATTATTTTGTATATAAAGGATGGAAGTAATTCCCCACCTCCATCAGACTGGATCTTTTACATTAAACCTAAACGTCCATCATTTGTTTAATGTGAATATATTTTGGTTTTATTTTATTTTTTTCCCCTTTTCACTGTTATACCTTTTTGTTTTTTGTATTATTAATATTATTATTATTATTGTTATAATCAGTTTACTATTCTCCTTTGTTGCAACCATTAAAAAAAGGATATGAACAGTCAAGACATAATTACAATGAATCCATTATGTTGCTTTGGTACAGGACTCAAATACATAAATAAATAAAATATAAATAGTTCACGTGAACGTTTGGAGCATCGTTATCACCGTCGACTGTTTTAAAGCCGAGACGAGAGTTAATTAGTTCAACGTCGTTAATCTGAACTCTTTGTTGGAGTTTTGATATTTCATGGATCAAACTGATGCTGCGGTGATGCGTTCGGGTGTAACTCCGAGCCGTAGGATTTATCGGAGCAGGAAGCTGTGCTATCTGAACGGCGTTTTATAGAATTACCTTGGTTTGATTTCCTGTTGCCATGGAGATAACATTGTTACTCAGAGTTCATCACCTCCAACACGAAATATGACGCATTGGAATAAAAAAAATAAAATAAAAAATGAATATTGTCTGAATAGAAAGATGCATGGAGTTTATTATTAAAGTATAAAACGGCTGCAACTAAGAACTATTTTCATTTTTGTTGTCTGCTTTCCTGGTTTTGGTTCAAAAGATAGATACATAGATAGATGTTTACTTTATTAATCCCGCGAGGGGACATGTTTTTAAATACAGCAGCATTTATACTTATAGGTAAGCAATAAAATATAAAAAATTCACAATATATACAAAAAATATAATATAATAATATTAAATTTAAATGAACTAACAAAGCAAACAAACAAAAAGACAATAGTACTCTCCAACATGGAGCGAGGAGTTCTGCAGTATTTTATTATATTAATGTCATCTACTTAAAAAAAAGTAACTTACATTGATTTGAAACAAAGTACTAAACTATTTAAAGAATAAACTGTTATTGGTTTAACCCCACGGTGTTTATTTACATTACTTAAGTTCTCTGTGCAGTTTATAAATCACACAACGTCCTTGTTTATTTGTCATTCAACCGTTAATAATTATATTTGTGTTCGTTATTATTATCTCCCCTCATCACAGTCTGCGTGAGGTCGCTTGTCTCATTCTGCTGGATCGTTTATTTTCTTTCATTTACTTAATTTAAGTTTTTCTTTTTTATGTTGTTGCTTTTTCTTTAAAGAGTTTAATTTAGTCGAAATTATGTTCACACTTAAAACAATAAATGTGCATATTTGTAGACTCCACACACACACACACACACACACACACACACACTCATACACACTCATAAATATTCCAGAGGACATGACCTCAGTGGGGATGGAAACACATTTTTCTCTCGCGCTGCCACCCCGCTGGAATCCCAAAGGAATTCTGGGAATGAGGATCAGCGGAGGGCCTCAGAGTTCAGCCAGCAGCTGGCGTCCCGTTATCAGAGAAAACACACGAGGAGCATCGGTCATGATGAGAGCTGCTGGTCTCATCATCACGGAGGGTTACGAGTCCTCTGCACTTGTGTTTCAGCTGATAGATCACAGAGACCACAGACGGCGGGAGGAACAACAACTATGACATCATCACTGACGTCATCACAAAACCTCAGGCTTATTTTCCAGTAAAGTTTCCTTCGACACAAACACACACACACACACACACACTCACACACTCACATATACACACACGCACACAGACACACACACACACATATACACACACATATACACACACACACACACACACACACACACACACACACACACACACACACACACACACACACACACACACACACACACACACACACACACTAAAAGTACTCCATTACAAGTAAAAGTCTTGTGTCCTAAAATGTTCCTGAAGTAAAAGTACAAGTAATTGTGACATGAAAATACATATATTCAGTATTCTATATTTGTATTATTATTATTACTGATGCTGAGGTATAAACGGTAATTGAACTCTTTTATATCCTGTTGGATAGTTTAATCTATAAAAATGCAACATATTTTGGAAATACTCAGTAAAGTACCTCTAAAAATGCAAGTTAAGTGAGTAAAAGGTATATTTCGTTTTTAGAGGAATCTCCTGTCCTTCACTTCAAAGTTAGTCTAAAAATACTTCGTACCTCAGAATGTCAGACTGGATTTTCAAAATAAAGCGTCTGTTGGTGTTTGGTGTTACAACACGAGGTCATCAGTATTATTATCACTGTCACCAGCTTCATGCAGGAAACACGACTCAGCACTTTATGGCTGCTTCTTCTCTTAAGAGTTAAATCACACCCGAGTACATTTACTCAAGTACTGCATGTAAGTACAACTCTGAGGTACGTGTACGTCCCAGAGGTACATATTGTACTGTTTACTGTACTACACCTCAGAGGTGAATATACGGTAGTACGTTTTACTGTACACTTCAGAGGTACATATTGTACTTTTTACTGTACTACATCTCAGAGGTATATGTAGTACTTTTTACTGTACTACATCTCAGAGGTACATGTACTTTTTACTGTACTACATCTCAGAGGTGAATATAGTACTTTTTACTGTACACTTCAGAGGTACATATTGTACTTTTTACTGTACTACATCTCAGAGGTACATGTAGTACTTTTTACTGTACTACATCTCAGAGGTACATGTTGTACTTTTTACTGTACTACATCTCAGAGGTATATGTAGTACTTTTTACTGTACTACATCTCAGAGGTACATATTATACTTTTTTATAATAATCCAGAAACATCAGATAGAATAATAAAACATTTGACTGATCAATCAGTACTTTTACTTTATTCCTATACTTTTACTTCAGTGAGGTTTAAAATGCAGTACTTTTACTTGTTGTGTAGTTCTTTCACCGTGTGGTATTAGTACTTCTACTGCAGTAAAGTAACGCATACTTCCTCTCGTGGTACCTGTTCATATACTTTCATGTTCATGAAACCTCGACAGGTAAGTTGTTTTTCCTCTCACTACTGTTAATAAACCACTTCTGTTCTTCTTCACGTGTCTCACCCCGTTCTTGGTGAAGACGCTGTTCATCCACTTGGTGAAGGTCTTCTTCTGCACCGTCATCCTCTGCTCCTGCAGCTCCCGCACTCGCCCCGCCCCGTCCTCCTCGCCCTCCATCCTGATTGGCTGGAAGCACACGGGGAACGTTCCAGAGGACATTTCAAAACGACCAATCTTAGCTGAGTTGTTCTTCAGGTAAGAAGCATCAAAGGCTACAATTACTGCTGCTTTGTTTGTCTCAAGGGTTCATCCTCTGGGGAGCAGGAGTGGGATCAGGATATTTCACGGAAATCTGTACATTAATTCTTGACATTTAATGGGATATATTTGTCCTGATGGTGGCGCTACAGGAAAGATCATGGAGTCATTAAAAAAGCAAGAGTTCATCCTCTGGGGAGCATGAATGGGATCAGGATATTTCACAGAAATCTGTACATTACATTTTGACATTTAATGGGATATATTTGTCCTGATGGTGGCTCTACAGGAAAGATCACAGTCATTAAAATGGCAAGAGTTCATCCGCTGGGGAGCATGAATGAGATCAGGAATTTTACGGAAATCTTGACATTAAAGAGGAGATTTTTTCCTCAAGGTGGCAATAGAAATAAATGTGTGGAGTCATTAAAATCTCCCTTGAGCAGGAGTCTGAAGGGTTCATCCTCAGGGGAGCAGGAATGGGATCAGGGCATTTTATGAAAATTTGTACATTAAATCTAGACATTAAGTGGAGATTATTGACCTGATGGTGGCGCTAGAAGAAAGTTCATGAAGTCATTAAAATATGAATGGTTCATCCTCTGGGGTGCCGTAATGAGATAAAGAATGTCATGGTAATTTGACTGTTAAATCTTGACATTTAAGGGGAAATTTTGTCCTGATGGTGGAGCTAGATGAAATATAATGGAGTCATTCAAATCACATGGGTTCATCCACTCTGGAGCAGGAATCTAAAGGGTTTATTCTCTGGGGAGCAGGAATGGGATCAGGACATTTCACGTAAATCTTTATATAAATTGACATTTAAGAACATTTAAGGGGATTTTTTTGTCCTAACGGTGGCGCTAGAGGTTCACAAAATCATCAGGGTTCATCCTCTGGGGAGCAGACGTGTCTGCAATCAGGCGGGTAGTTGTTGAAATACTTTACTCTTGACTTCAATGGTGGAAAAACAGCCAAAAAAGCTGCATCTCACGCCTCTAAACTAAGATTAAAATGTATTTCATGCAGCGTTTCCTCTGACTAGACGGTCTCGTGAGCTGTCAGCTGATTGGTCATCTGCTCTGAGTTCACTTTCACCGAGTTAGAAATTAAAATATTATTTGTCTTTATGCTGACAGAAGCGGTTACACCTTCAACACAACACTACTATAAAAATACCTAAACTGTCATAATCCAGGTATCTCGTGTGTGTGTGTGTGTGTGGGGGTTTACTACATTTATCTTTTATTACTTTGTATATTAACATTTCAGTTCAAACACCTCAACAATCCTCATCTTTAAGTAATTTGTTTCTATGTTCTTATAATAAGAGAATAAATCATCACGAGATAATTTCAAACAGTTTTAAAGAAGTTTTATGAAGTTTCTGTATATTTAGCTGATAATACTCACACTTTTACTTAAATGAAGTTTTAAATGCAGGACTTTTACTTGTATTTTTAGACTGTGGTATTAGTACTTTTACATGAGTAAAGACTCTGAATCCTCACTATCATGTAATTGTATTAAGATTCTGATTTAAATACTGTTTGCTAGTTTACTTCAATGCACCACTTTTTACTCATCATACAGTTTGTTTTGTTTATAACATTTTAATTTGTAAACGAAAGTTATCAAATAAAAGTAGTTTTTAAAAAGTATAATATTTCCCTCTGAGGTGTAGTGAAATAGAAGTAAATGCTACAGTATTGCAGTAAATGCACTTTGCAGCACATGCTAGCTGTTTCCCTCCGTTTCCAGCCTTTATGCTAAGCTAAGCTAACAACCGCTCGCTGTCTCTTCACATATGAAAGTGTAAAACCTTTAACTCTGATTTGCACTTTTCTCGTCTCTCATACTTCGAACCACTTCTACTTTTAAAACGTCCCTTTGTGTCTCCTCATCTTTCTTACCTTCCTTCCTCTTTACGTTCCAGCTGTAGAATCTCAGACAGAGTGAGAGATCCAAAGACGTGTTGGAATAAAAAGCAACATACAGTCAGAATGTTTCTGTCTGAACCAAATGTTACCATAGAATAAGAAGTGTGTGTGTTTCCATGAGATGAGATGTGTGTGTGTGTGTGAACTTTGAAGCCTTTGGATTTACAGCATGAGCAGCTCTGCTCACCTGACAGCAGGTGCAGGGGTCAAAGTTCACACTGACAGCATGACACACACACACACACACACACACACACACACACACACACACACACACACACACACACACAGAGGGTCAGCAGGGTGACGCCTCAGTGGGTTTAATTAAGTCAATGTTTAGTTCACTTGCTGCAGGACATATCAGGTCTGAAAACCTCCTAAAAACTATTTTCATCTATTTCTTACATTTATCTGGAATATTACTAAATACAGAATTTATGCTCTGGTCAATTTATAGATGTATCTTCTATAACTCGTCTTCTTTCATTCTAGTGGAGAGAAAACATTTATTTTACTACTTTCTGTTTGCGTCTGTAGATTTCTCCTAAATTCACCAAAAGTTAACATTACATAATGCCTCATTTGCATATTTAAATATAACATTTCAGAAAACTTGTAACACAAAAAAGAATCCTCTTAATGTCCGTAATGAACTGGTGAAGTTTCATGTTTACTCTATTCACCTGTAGTCTCCAAAATATGTCATGTTGCAAAACATAGACTTCAGACGGGTGAGGACAGACAGACAGACAGACAGAGACAGGTGAGGACAGAGACAGACAGACAGGTGAGGACAGAGACAGACAGACAGGTGAGGACAGAGACAGACAGACAGGTGAGGACAGAGACAGACAGACAGGTGCAGACAGACAGACAGGTGAGGACAGAGATAGACAGACAGGTGAGGACAGAGACAGACAGACAGGCAGGCAGGCAGACAGACAGACAGTCAGACAGACAGGTGAGGACAGAGATAGACAGACAGGTGAAGACAGAGACAGACAGGTGAAGACAGAGACAGACAGGTGAGGACAGAGACAGACAGACAGGTGAGGACAGAGACAGACAGACAGGTGAGGACAGAGACAGACAGGTGAGGACAGAGATAGACAGACAGGTGAGGACAGAGATAGACAGACAGGTGAAGACAGAGAGACAGACAGACAGACAGACAGACAGGTGAGGACAGAGACAGACAGACAGACAGGTGAGGACAGAGAGAGACAGACAGAGACAGACAGACAGACAGGTGAGGACAGAGAGAGACAGGTGAGGACAGAGACAGACAGACAGACAGACAGACAGACAGGTGAGGACAGAGATAGACAGACAGGTGAGGACAGAGACAGACAGACAGACAGGTGAGGACAGAGAGAGACAGGTGAGGACAGAGACAGACAGACAGGTGGGTTGTTGGAGGAAACAGAAACCTTGAATACAAACTGACCTCAAACCAGCAGCAGAAGTTCAGTAATGTTTGAATAAACTTTATTGGTCTCCAGCTCCGATAACAACGAGACTCTGACCAGAAACACGTTGAAACAACAACAATACAAAACAATTAAACATTTTACATTTCAGAAGAAGCTTTATGACTGAAGTCTGATTAAAAAACACGTCAAACGGAATGTTGCTCATCAAAGTTACACCTTTACTCGCTGAAGTGTGTCATGAGGACGGACGGAGACGTGTACTCTGAAGACAAAAGGAAGCCGTCCAGCTGCTGAGTCCTCGGGGACGACTTGTGTCCCGTCATGAGAACAGAGGACACGACGCAGAGAGGACGCTTCAGGTCCCACTTCAGCTCCAGCTGAGGAACTCTCCCTCACCCGGAGAGGCTCTTTGACTACAGGAATGGGGTTCTTTGGTTTTCACACTGAAAGCTCATCGTAACGTCTTCACAGGTCAGAACGTCGTCGTCGTGACAACGGAACCGTTTCTAAATCGTGATTAAAGGCACATTCAAGGGAGCACGGAGGTCCTGGTTAACTACTGGGATCAAACTGTTCCCACATACAGTATGTTACATTATATTCTTCTCATGGAGGACAACCGGCTGAAAAAGAAGAAGAATTTCTTAGTTGTTATGGTGACGTCATTCGTTGATTTGTGGACGTTTTGAAGCCTTGAGTTTGGCGATTTGGCCGTCGCCATCTTGGTTTTTTATGCAACCAGAGAACAGGAAGCTTTGGCTTCACCCTAAAGAACCGGAGGTTGCCTCGCATCCACATACTGGCTTATATTATATATATTATATTATATATATATTTATATATCTATATAGATATATCTATATATCTATATAGATATATAATTATATTATTATATATATATTATATATATTCCCTCTGAACGAACGAAGCCATTTCCATCAGGAGAGTCAGCAGTCAGCGGGGGTCAAAGGTCACCGTCTAAGCTGCTGTTTACAATGCGAGGAAACACCAACTGTGGCCCGCAGGACGTCGTTAAGTCGCCCCAGGAGACCCGACGCCGGGCGTCGCCTCCTCCTGACGCTGTTCAAACAGGACGGACTCTGACCTTTGACCTCTGACGACCTCAGGAAACCCTCGGAGTCCTGGTTCTGGACTAACTGAACCCGTCAGACTAGTAACTATAGCAACTGCTTCCTGCTCTCAAGCATCTGGACGTAAGACGACTCGGCATGTGACCTGTGACTCCAAGTGTTATTCAGCTTTTATTCTGAAAGTCCATCGACAGGAAATCAAATGATGACAATTCATAAAATAATTGCTGGTTGCAAAACAACAATGATTATTTTTTGGTGGAATATTTTCTTTTCTTTGCCGTCTTAAAACTGAAAATGTAAATAAAAACATAAAGAAAATGTAATAAAATATTTAAGATTTTCTTTGAAATACTAAAACATATTCTTTGTGTGATCCGCTGTTGTTCAGACATCATTAATATTATGGGAGAGTTAATTATTCAAAGATGAAAGAAATTTCAGGCCTGACAGATTTTGTAATTATATGTATTTTATAGTTACAAATAAAAGATTAAATGTCACAAAAATAGTTTGTTTTCAATTGAAAAATGTTTCTCTCTCCCCTCAATATAAACAGCTCCAGCAGCCTGATGGGTAATGTAGTTCGGACTCATTTTGGGGAACTTATTTTCTTATTTTATCTCCATGTGATCACTTTTTGTCTGTGAACTCAACGTCCTGTGGAAGTAAAAAGATGGAGGGAGGAAACCGGAAACTCTCCGTCATCATCGCTTCTGTAGAGAAACTGACTGCAGACCAGCTCCGTTAAGAATTCACCTGGTGGAGGAACAACGCATTCTACAGTCACAAGCAAGAGTAAAGATTCTGGCCTTCAGAATAAAAGCGGCAAATAAAAATAATCAGAATTCGGTAAAAATAAAAAGGTAATTTAACGCAGCATTGGATCGTTGCTATAGAAACAGTGAAAATACTTTAACATCCTCTTGTGTTCTACCAAACAAACTAGTTTATACTCGGTTATGTTCAGGAAACTCATTATAATATTGTATTATTCTGACACTGATTATTGAAAAAAAAACACGATATAAACCTCTCACACTTTTATTCTGAAGGTCAGAACTTCTTCCTGTGAACGCAACCGAGTATCGTGGGTTATTTATCACTTGTTGCCTCCAAATAATCAATAAGTCACTGAGAGACGAAATCAGGACAGGAAGTTGAAATGTCTTTAAGACAGTGTCCTCTTTCAAAATAAAAGTCCCCAGATTAAAGCAAGAGTAGTAAAATACGAGGCTGCGTTTTTTTGCTTTTACTTCTTTGTTGAATTGAAATTGTTCCACCAGCTGTTTGGTTCTCCAGTGAGTCTGAGCATCAGCAGCAGAACCCCGTGGTGCCCCCCCCCCCCCCGTCCGTCCGTCCGTCCCGCCTCTAGTCCTCGCTGTTGTTGTACAGGGCGTCGGCGGTGGGGTTCTTGCGGTGGGCCGGGGGCACCAGGTGCTCGGGCAGCTCGCTGGGCAGCTCGTAGCCCTCCAGCTTGATCTTGATGAGGTGCTGCGCGAGCGCGAACTCCTCGTCGTCCAGCATGCCGTCCTGGTCGCAGTCGGACAGCTTCCAGATCTTCCCCAGCACGGTGTTGGGCAGCCGCGAGTTCATCATCTCCTTCTTGGCGTTGACGCCGGTGATCTTGCCGTTGACGGGCATCAGCATGTAGAAGATCTCGTCGTAGCGGTGCTTCTCGCGGCTGATGATCCAGTCCTCGGCGTCCGCCCCGGCGCTGACGCCCTCGCCGTAGCCGCGGCCGAAGGGCCCGTCCTGGGAGCCCTCGAAGGCGCCGCCGGACACCATCGCCGGCGGCGCCTTGGTCTCCTCGTCCCGGATCATGGTCATCAGACCGGCGATCTTCGTGGCCAACATCTTGTCCACCGACTCGATCAGCTTCATCTTCAGGGACGGGAACTTGCTGAAGTCGTAGTGCTGCAACATGTCCTGCAGGGGGAAACACACAACTTACTTCCTGGTTTACGTCAACGACTTCCTCTCTTTGAGGAAAAGGTTATTGAACGATCGGTGCACTTCCTGTCTGTCGCTGACAGATGGAGACAAAAACTAAACTAAACTAACAAGTTAGTGAAGTGGAGTTTACTCAAGTACGAGTACAAGGTACTTCCTGCTTCAACTGTACTACATCTCAGAGGTACATATTGTACTTTTTACTGTAGTACACCTTACTGTACTACACCTCAGAGGTACATATTGTACTTTTTACTCCATCCGTCTGACAGCTTTAGTTACTTCCTGTCCAGGTTAAACCTCGTATCTCCAGATGTGATGATGTTGAATGTTTGTGATAATCTGAAGGATGAAATGTTCCTTTATGTGTTGAGAAAATATTTATACTTCTTCAGACTAAATAAACTCTTTAAAATCCTCTGGAAAATACATCGTCACGAAGCTGGTTCCTTTTAGAGATACGAGACATTAATGCAGCAGAAACATCAGATACAATAGGAAAACAGTTCACTGATCAATCAATACTTTTACTTTAACTACATTCATATACTTTGGTACTTGTGGTATTAGTACTTTTACTGCAGTTAAGGATCTGAGTACTTCTTCCAACACTGATAATCACACGATGGGATGGAGAGTCAAACCTCCTGCTTTCTGCAGCTGGACACAGTGTGGTCTGACCTCTGAAGAACAACACACACACACACACACACACACACACACACACACACACACACACACACACACACACACACACACACACACACACACACACACACGTCTGCAGGAGGATCCAGATAACTCACAACACGTGTCAGAATGTGTGTGTGTCAAGAGAGTACACATCTCACCGGGGAACCCAAAACATCTGAAACATTCTCTCTTGTCAATAATACAACACACACACACACACACACACACACACACACACACACACACACACACACACACACACACACACACACACACACACACACACACACACACACCTGCAGCGTCTCTACAGACCGACCAGCTGCAGTTGGATCACATTTTGTTCTCAGTACTGGAGGAAGTACTCTGATTTGTTATTGCAGTAAAAATACTGCAGTATTAGCAGCAAATTAAACTTTAAACACTTTTAAACTAACTTAAAAATCTCTGTCACGATCGATCGGTTCAATGATCATCGAGTTAAAGTGAAAACGTCATCATCACCTTTATTTTGAAAGGCCACGCCTCCTTCCTGCCCAAATCAGACCGAAGTCGATACAAATGTAACCGATTGTGTTCTTCGATCATCAGCTGGAGCCGAGTCGTCACAACACGATACTTTATACTTGTACTGCACTACATCTCAGAGGGAAGCGTGTACTTTTACTGCATTCATCAGGGATCTGTAGTTTCTTTACAGAGGAAATATAAAACTCAGCTCCGCTGCTACAACATTAAAGCACATTTTACTGCATCAACAATAATAATGTAATAGTTTGATGTATAATAATGAATATTCTGGCTGCCTAGTGAGTACTTTTACTATAAGTACCTTTCATAAAAACTAACCCTCTGAACCACAAAACCCATCAACGCGATTTAAAAGCATTTTTTTTCCTTGAAACATTTGCACAGAAACACGATGTAAAAACTGTCCTTATCCTCAGATGTACGATGGTCCTTGAACACATCGTGTGTGAAAAGGAATCAAAATGAGAATACTGGGAGACAATACATCAAAGTGGACAGAGAGAAGGAGGCGGGACTTCCTGTACCTGCATCTTGGTGACGTTGGGGAAGTCCCCGGGGCTGATGTGATGCTCCCTCTGCAGGATGCAGTAGATCTCTGGAAGCCTCACGATCAGCTCCTCCTTCTTCTTCTCTCGTCCAAACAGAGACGGCATCTCCTTCTTCAGGTAGCTGATGATGTAAGCGTGCACCTGCAGGGACAACAGGAGGAGGAGGTGAGGATGAGGAGGATGATGGAGGAGGAGGAGGAGAGGAAGAAGAAGAAGAAGAAGAAGAAGAAGAAGAAGAAGAAGAAGAAGAAGAACTAGAAGAAGAAGAAGAATGTGAAGGAGAAGGAGGAGGGAGGAGGGAAGAGGGAGGATGATGAAGGAGGAAGAGGAAGGAATGTAGGATCCTTCAATCCTTCCTCCCAGTCAGCAGCTTTAAGGAGGACAGAGCGTTATCTTCTGGAAGGAGTACAGAAATACGTTTGATTGATGATGAGATGGAACAGAGCAGCTCCACTGGGGGAGCGTCCCATTATGAAACCAGTGAGGGACTGGGAGACCCTCAGGGGGAGGAGCCTCTGCTCTGGTACCAGAGCGGACACACGTCTAAATCCACAAACCAACCAATCAGAGCGCAGCAGGAAATTAATGAAAACAACCATCACTACTGATGTTGGTGAAGGAGGTGAGGAGGTAAAAGAGGTGAAGGAGGTGAGGAGGTAAAAGAGGTGAAGGAGGTGAGGAGAGTGAAGGAGGTGAGGAGGTGAGGAGAGTGAAGGTGGTGAGGAGGTTAAAGAGGTGAAGGAGGTGAGGAGAGTGAAGGAGGTGAAGGTGGTGAGGAGAGTGAAGGAGGTGAGGAGGTAAAAGAGGTGAAGGTGGTGAGGAGAGTGAAGGAGGTGAGGAGGTGAGGAGAGTGAAGGAGGTGAGGAGAGTGAAGGAGGTGATGAAGACTGTTTTCTGAATAAAAGCTTCTCCTGATTCCTTCAAAATAATACTTTACGTCTAGAAACAACTGAATGAATGAATAAATGAATGAAAGAAATGAATAAATAAATGGATGAATAAATGAATGAATGAATACATTGATTAATGAATTAATTATTTATTGAATTAATAAATAAATGAATGAATGAATGAAATAATGGATAAATAAATAGATGAATGAATAAATTAATGGATGAATGAATAGATACATGAATACATTAATGAATGAATATCTACGCTGACCTCGTCTCTGTCTACAAAACTGAAACTTCTGACTCTCGACACTTGAGCGCTTTAATTTCCTGACTTTTTTTCCGTCTCTGAAACGCAACCAAACATCCCATAATATTCCCAGAATTCCTGGTTAACTAAACACAAGGCCTCCGGCCTCACCTTGGCCAGCCTCGCTCGCTTGATGAGGTCGTTGAGTTTACGCAGCGCCGCGTTTCTCGGGAGACTCTGGATGTCCTTGAACAGGTCCTGAGACTCCGCCTCAAACAGACGCCTGAGCAGGAAGTGAACGAGTGAATCAATTAAGCAACTCATAAATCAATAAAACAAATTATAAATTAGAATTAACAAAGAATTATTATTACATGTATAAACGAATGAATGAATAAATAGATGAATAGATGAACAAATTAATGGATGAATATCAGACCTGTTCTCAGTGTTCTGCAGTGGTTTGGATGAATGAATGAATAGATGAACGGATGAATGAATGAAAGGATGGATGAATAGATGAATAGATGACCTATTCTCAGTGCTGTGCAGTGGTTTGAATGAATGAATGGATGAATATCTGACCTGTTCTCAGTGTTCTACAGTGGTTTGGATGAATGACTGGATGAATGACTGAATTAATGAATGGATGAATAAATACATGAACGGATTGAATATCTGACCTGTTCTCAGTGTTGTGCAGCGGTTTGAATGAATGAATGGATGGATGAACGGATGAATATCTGACCTGTTTTCGGTGTTGTGCAGTGGTTTGGATGAATAGATGGATGAATGAATGAATATCTGACCTGTTTTCGGTGTTGTGCAGTGGTTTGGATGAATAGATGAATGAATGAATGGATGAATATCTGACCTGTTATCTGTGTTGTGCAGTGGTTTGGATGAATAGATGAATAATATGAAGAATGAATATCTGACCTGTTTCGTGTTCTGCAGGGTTTGAATGAATGAATGGAAAAAAATGGATGAACGGATGAATATCTGACCTGTTCTCGGTGTTGTGCAGTGGTTTGGATGAATAGATGGATGAATGAATGAATATCTGACCTGTTTTCGGTGTTGTGCAGTGGTTTGGATGAATAGATGAATGAATGAATGGATGAATATCTGACCTGTTATCTGTGTTGTGCAGTGGTTTGGATGAATAGATGAATGAATGGATGAATGAATGAATATCTGACCTGTTCTCGGTGTTTCTGCAGTGGTTTGAATGAATAGATGAATGGATGGATGAACGGATGAATATCTGACCTGTTCTCGGTGTTCTGCAGCGGTTTGGCCCAGAAGGATCCCAGATAAACTCTCACCACCTCCGGCGTGTTGAGCACTTTCCCCAGTGACCACATGAGGGCGCCGTACACCCTCATCAGCTGCTGCGTGTCCACCTGAGAACGCAGGTGAGGAAGAGGTTATTCTATCTGTCCAACGACGACGAAGCCATTCATGTCTTCATCCTCCTCCTCGTCGTCGCCCTACCTGGTCGGCCTTGTTGAGGACCACTCGGATCTTGTCGTCCTGTCCTTTGAAGGCTCGGATGGCTTCGGAGAACTCGTCTGAAATGTCCAGTTTGTGAGCGTCGAACAGCAGAATGATGCGATCCACGCGCTCCCCGAACCAACGCAGGACCTCCGCAAAGTCGTAACCTGCAGACAGGAAGTTCATCCTTTCACAATAAAGTCCGCATGAACACTCAAACCCACTTTAAATTCCGATCAGAATTTCTACTTCTGTGACGAAGAATTTGTAGTTAAATTTCAAATATATTTAATTGCGATTTTATTTTCTAATTACTTGGATATGCCAACAAAAATAAACATTTAGTTATTGATTATTTGTTGCCTTGGTCTAAACAATACTTAGGAGCTCAAGGTTCCAGAACTAAAACTATTAGTCAATCAACAGAAAAGTAATTTGCGATTAATTTGGTAATGTTTACAGCCAGTAGAAGAATATAACTAAATACCTTAATGGTAAAGACCTGTCAATCACCTTGTAGCCCCGCCCTAAAGCATCCCCTGCTTTATGGTCTGTTTGACTCTAAATGGACCATAATTTACTAAATGAACATCATGCTGTATTGAAGAAGACTTGAAACTAGAGATTGAGACATAAACTCATGTTTACAATGTTTACTGAGGGAATATATCAAGAGAGAAGTAGAGTCATTTTCTATAGACTTCTATACAACCAGAGGAGTCGCCCCCTGGTGGTCAGGAGAGAGAATGCAGCTTTAACACATGAAGCTTTGACTTCTATACAACCAGAGGAGTCGCCCCCTGGTGGTCAGGAGAGAGAATGCAGCTTTAACACATGAAGCTTTGACTTCTATACAACCAGAGGAGTCGCCCCCTGATGGTCAGGAGAGAGAATGCAGCTTTAATGCATGAAGCTTTGTCTTCACTTTCAGATGCCTGGTTTAGAGAGAGGTCATCAAAGACAATATTTGAGCACAACTCTGAAGGACCAAGTTAAATGAAAAACGTCAAATATTTCATCTTATATTCAGAAGTGATCTCACCAACACGTCTACTGAGTTCAACACATGAAACAAAAGTCCCAGTTAAGCTGCAGATTCATACGACCTACGACTGAACAAAACCAGCTGCTCCCAGTGCCCCTTTGCCCCGGTAACTGTAATATCATATTAATGATGGAATAATATAATATTAATGTAACGTTATAATAGTAATGATGCAGTATGAAACATTCCAGTATTCCATGAGGGAACAGAGAGCAACGAGGGCATGACAGCTGTGTCGCTGTGTCTTTAAATGTGTGTGTGCGTGTGCGTGTGCGTGTGTGTGTGTGTGTGTGTGTGTGCGTGTGTGTGTGTGTGCGTGTAAAGTGATATGTGGCAGCAGTTTGGGTGTGGTTCCTCTAAAACTGGGTGACACTCAGCTCTGAAACTAAACTGAGACAAAACCTTTTAAATTTTAACTAGAAACATCTTCGTGTTGCTGTCAGAAGATCCTGCTCAGAAGTCAGAGCTCAGCAATCTGCTGTGTTCTTTACTGGGTTCTACTTTACAGTGTTCTACTTTACTGTGTTCTACTTTACTGTGTTCTACTTTACTTTACTGTGTTCTACTTTACTGTGTTCTACTTTACTGTGTTCTACTTTACAGTGTTCTACTTTACTGGGTTCTACTTTACTGTGATCTACTTTACTTTACTGTGTTCTACTTTACTTTACTGTGTTCTACTTTACCTTACTGGGTTCTACTTTACTGGGTTCTACTTTACTTTACTGTGTTCTACTTTACTGGGTTCTACTTTACTTTACTGTGTTCTACTTTACTTTAATTTACTTTACTGTGTTCTACTTTACTTTAATTTACTTTACCGTGTTCTACTCTACTTTACCGTGTTCTACTTTACCGTGTTCTACTTTACTTTACTATGTTCTACTTTACTTTACCGTGTTCTACGTTAATTTACTATGTTCTACTTTACTTTACCGTGTTCTACTTTACCATGTTCTACTTTACTTTACCATGTTCTACTTTACTTTACTATGTTCTACTTTACCATGTTCTACTTTACTTTACCATGTTCTACTTTACTTTACTATGTTCTACTTTACTTTACTATGTTCTACTTTACTTTACTATGTTCTACTTTACCGTGCTCATTGTTCCGGTGGATGTTTGCATGACATCTGAATAAATTCCCTGCAGATGTTCCTGAGATACAGCGCTCATGAGAACGGAGCGAACGACCAGAAAACATTATGAATAGAAAAAGGTCTGCAGATTATCAACAACAACAACAACAACAACAACAACAACAACAACAACAACAACACAGACATCTCAGAGACTGCAGAGACCAGAAGGAGGAGAGGGAATATTTAGGAAAGAGGAAGATTCAGGTGAACTGGCCCTTTAAGAGCCATAAAAGCAAGAAGGACATCCGTGAGTCACGAGCAGGAGGAAAGTTCCACTTCCTGTTGGGACATCTTTAGAACTACACACTCCATCAGCTGATCTTTCCTTTGAAGCACTTTAGTGAGTCTTAAAGGTCACCTTTAAAGCCTACAGTTTACACACAATACACACACCAGTATAGCATACATCTAGTCTACCTGAACACAAACACACACACACACACACACACACACACACACACACACACCAGTATATATCTAGTCTACCTGAACACACACACACACACACACACACACACACACACACACCCACACACACACACACACACACACACACACCAGTATATATCTAGTCTACCTGAACACACACACACACACACCAGTATATATCTAGTCTACCTGAACACACACACACACACACACACACACACACACACACACACACACACACACACACACACACACCAGTATATATCTAGTCTACCTGAACACACACACACACACACACACACACAGACACACACACACACACACCAGTATATATCTAGTCTACCTGAACACACACACACACACACACACACACCAGTATATATCTAGTCTACCTGAACACACACACACACACACACACACACACACACACACACACACACATATATCTAGTTTACCTGAACACACACACAGTCAGTCAGTCAGTCAGTCAGTCAGTCAGTCAGTCAGTCATCATCCCCTTATCAGCGTCTGTGATGCTGCTGTGTGTTGAACAAAAGGTTGTCTCAGATTTCAACCTTTAACTGGGAGGCGCTGCTGTCCACAATCACAACAACGCTTTTTGTGGACACCACACACACACACACACACACACACACACACACACACACACACACACAGCTGAATAAAAAAATAAAAAAATGTTCTTTAATAAAAACTAAACTTGTTAAAAAACAAAAACATGAATTGATTTCAGTTTTAAACATGAAATATTGTTTCCGTTTAGTTTTTCTTAAAGAATATTATTATTTATTTAGTTTTAGTTCCTGAACACCAATCCTGTGAACACAATTTGTGTGAAAAGCTCTAAAACAAATAAGCTCAGAGTTAAATCACTCATGTAATTATCATTAATCCTGAGTCTGGATTTCTGGCCCAACCAAGGTGCTCGAAGAAGGTAAAGAGTCTGAAGGACTTTTTTTGTAATTCTAAAAGATGTTATTTATTAAATGTTCTTTGTATTGTGTTTTATGAATGAAGTTGTTCTTTGGGGTTTTCTACCTTTTCAGAATAAAGTGACCAGGTTTGGTTTCTCTGCTGCTGTGAAGAATCAGATAGAAGGAATCATGAATAAAAGATGTGTGAAGGTGTCAGGAACACCCCCCCCCCCCTCCCCCCCTCCTCTCGCCCTCCCCCTCCCCCCAAGCTTCAGGTTACACCTGCAGGCTCAGGTGTTTGTGATGCTGAGTGAGAGAGTGAGTAAGTGAGTTAGAGAGTGAGTGAGTGAGTCAGTGAGTGAGAGAGAGAGAGAGTGAGTGAGTGAGTGAGAGAGTGAGTTAGAGAGTGAGTGAGTGAGTGAGTGAGAGAGAGAGAGAGAGAGAGAGTGAGTTAGAGAGTGAGAGAGAGTGAGTGAGAGAGTTAGAGAGAGAGAGTGAGAGCGAATGAGTGAGTTAGAGAGTGAGTGAGTGAGTGAGTGAGTTAGAGAGTGAGTAAGTGAGTGAGTTAGAGAGTGAGAGTGAGTGAGTTAGAGAGTGAGAGAGAGAGAGTGAGAGAGTGAGTGAGTGAGTGAGTTAGAGAGAGAGAGAGTGAGAGTGAGTGAGTTAGAGAGTGAGAGAGAGAGAGTGAGTGAGTGAGTGAGTGAGTTAGAGAGTGAGTGAGTGAGTGAGTGAGTTAGAGAGTGAAGGAGGAGTGAGGAGTGAGAGTGAGAGAGAGTGAGTGAGTGAGTGAGTAGAGAGAGTGAGTGAGTGAGAGAGTGAGAGAGAGATGAGAGAGTGAGAGAGAAAGAGTGAGTGAGAGAGTGAGTGAGTAGTGAGTGAGTGAGTGAGTGAGTGAGTGAGTGAGTGAGAGAGTGAGATGTAAATGCATCAGCTTCATCAGCCGGGACACTTCCTGCCCTACGAGAGTCAAAACACTTCCTTCCAGGGTTTAGTAACGGTTCTCCGCTCGTTCTAGCACAACTGATTACTCCACTTGTTCCACTTCCTGTTCCAAGGGAAACACCTTCAGAGGAACAATACTACTTCCTCTTTGGTGCTGCAACTTACAGTACTCATGTCCTGGACAGAGAAGAAATGTGTGCAGAGTGCAACAGAGGAAATGTAAATGGACGGGAGCTGGTTGGAGGAGCGTGACTCATGGAGCTCACGTCACATGACACCTTTTTAATATCCATTATTCTTTATACTGGGTTTTATTTGCACTCTTTATAATTGCACTCTACTTTGTATTGCAGCTGCTGCACAACACATCTAGACTTCATGATACAGAAAATACACGTAAATAATAAAACAAAAGAAACGTGTCACTGCTCACACACACGATGGTGTTTAGGATACAAACAGGGGACCTTGCTACAACGTAGGACGGGAGAATAAAAACTGTCTCCAGTGTTTATTTTCTCAACAAAAACTAAATATGTTGGTTAAAGACAACAACACAACACAGCTGATACTTTGGTGGAAATGTTCACTATAATCCGATGACGACAACAGTTTCCATTGACTAAAGTAGTTACTTAGTAGTTACTAAGAGAAAACTAAAATGCATAAACTTGATTTAAACTGGATTAGATGAGTAAATATAAAAATAAACAAGGACATTTGACACAGCGCTAATAATAAACGGTGAAAATCAGCTGACAAAAACAAAACACTTTAAGTTTTGTTGTGAAAATTCACAATACAAAACAAAAGTGAATTAGCTACTTGGGTGCAATGGACAGCGCTAGTCCCGAATGAATGAACGATATTAGCAGGAAGCTATCGTTCAGAGCTCAATCACTTCTCTAATGTCTAAACTTTCATGTTTAATATGCAACAAAACTTCTCCGGTTTCTGAACAAGTCATAAAACTACATTTAAATCCAGATGCGGACGGTTATAACATCGTTTTCTCCCACCTTCTCCACACCGAAGAAGAAGAAGTAGCTACATGTGCCATCAAGCCACTCTTCTCCTCGCTTGGGAATAATGTTTTTTATGCCCGACAAATTAATTTAAAGGAACAGTCAAATGTTTTTCGGAAACACACAAAAGAAAGCGATGGATATGATCTCATGTCTGGTTAGCTTAGCTTAGCATAAAGACTGGAAACAGGGGGAATCTGCTAGCCTGGCTCTGTCCGAAGGTCAAACACACCTAGCAGCTCCTCTGAAGTTCACTAGTTAACGTGCTGGATCTGGTTTGTTTGATGGGAACACAATCAGAAATGTTCCTGGTATGAATAATAAACTTCACACTTGTTTTCCTGCTGCAGATGTGAAGCGATGTCATGTTGGTCACTGAGTTCATTTACGGGACCAGGACTGAAGCAGACCAGTGAAACCACAATCCAGGCCTGGACTAGACTGGAGAGGGTGGGACAGACGAGGACAGAGTCTCTGGGGAAGAAGGGAGGGATTACTGGCTGAAAGCCCAGGAGGACGAGCGGTCAGGTTTATGAATTTAAGTAAGTGAGGCTCAGATCCAACAGTGACTCAATGAAATACAGAGATTTAAACCCCAGAAGAAGAAGAGAGGAGAGAAAGAAGAAGCAAAAAGTTACAGCGGTACTGAGGTATTTATACTTCATGATTACGTGAATAACATACAAAATTATTTTGTGGGATATCTACGAATTCCGGCGCATTATTTTTCGGAGCTTTTGCTACGAAGGGCGGATGAGACCAGCCGGTCATACACCTCTTCTATAAACGTACATATCACACGTCATGTGCGGTCCCACGGTTCTGCAGGTCAAGTGGACGACGCTCGCTGACATCTCATAAGTGTGATTAAATAATCTGAACTCACACATGAACACACACACACACACACACACACACACACACACACACACACACACACACACACACACCAGTAGCTGTAATCTGTCAGTGATGCTGCTGATGTAATGTGTGTGTTTAACGTCTTCAGCAGGAATTTAAATCTAAATGGTTCCAGATGGAGGGAACGCCCCGCTGCAGCTTCCTGTGGCCCCTCCCTCCCTCTAATCCCTCCCACCTCCCCCTCCCTCCCCCCACTCCCCCACTATCCAGCTGAGGCCTTTAACAAATGCGGTCATCATCATGACTCGCTTCGAGAGCAGCAGGAGAAACTATGTTATCTGTGCAGTACGAGAAGAACAAGTCTTAACCATAAACACAGAAAGCACTGCCTTCATTTGCATATTTTTTTTGGTTAATAACAGCTAATATTCTCCTAAAATTAAAGATAACCCAAAAGGCAGAGAAGGGCGGTTTGTAGTTAACATTCCACAGCAACACGTCTTCTTTCATTCGAGTGAAAAGAAAACATTTACGTCTGTAGATTTCTCTTAAATTCACCAAAAGTTACCGTTACATGCCTCATTTGCATATTTTAACATAACATTTCAGAAAACTTGTAATACAAATAATAATCATCTTAATGTCAGCAATGAACTGGTGAAGTTTCATGGTGATATCTATGAGTTAATTTTTTGACCCTATTCACCTGTAGAGTCTTCAAAATGCCTGTAAAATAACATTTAAAGGCCGTTTTTCTCTAAATTAGTTTGTTCTCAGACTCTGATCCAGAAATCTCCACTTCAGCAGCTCTTACATCCACCAAACTTTACACTTTCATTTCTTCATATATTCTGAAGCTTTCTACTGAGGGGTTTGTTCATGTAGCATTCAGAGCCTCATTCATACAACATTGTATTAATAAAAACATGCAGAAAATGTATTATTTCATATCTGGAGACAGTATTTTCTGATTTATGATGCAAAACAAAGAAATATCATAAATCCACTCAGTAAAAACATTTGACTCTAATATGTCAACAAAACGAAACTAGAATTTTGAATCTGGCTTTATTCAAAGTTCACATTCATGTGATATATGTATTATAATGCCTCATTTGCATATGTAAACATAAAACATTTTTCTACCCGAGACACCTGCAGTACCTCACGTTTATTATTTGACTGATTTGATGCTTTTTATATAATGTGATTATTCTATTTGAATCATTTAATTCAAACAATTTCCCACGTAAATAAAACACGTGGCGTCTGAGTGACACCGTCTTTAACTTAAAGAGACGCACAGACATAAAAGCTTATTCATAACTTTTCCACAGTCGTGTATTTGGAGCCAAACGTTGCTTTTCTTTGGTCTCAGTAACACTTCCTGCCTCCTCATTCCACATGTTTTGCTTCCGTCCACCAGAAGTCCAGCTGTCATCGAGCTCGCAGATGTGTTTCTCCTCTCACTTTCATTTGCCAGATTTGTAACAACTTCTCCTCTCTGCTTCCTCCTGAGGCTCGTCTTCCGTTTTCAGAACATCCAACAATAAATAAATATAAATACACACACACACACGATACTTGACGTCTCACTGCTGTCATTATCATAGTCAACAGGACGTCTCTGATCCCCCAAAGCAAAAAAACAATGTGAGTGTTGAAGACAAACGTAAGTGGAATGCAGTTCCTCTCACGGCCACTAGAGGCTGGTTGCAGGGCGCCTTCATGGAAGACAGAATACAAGTTTCCGTACAATTTGCCAGCATATTTTAAAAAAGGTATGACTCCAAAACACGAACCTCCTTTCAATAAATCATAATTCTCTTTTTATTGATAACTGATTAAATACAGACTTCATATTTCAGTATTACGAACTGATTAACTGCCCATGAGCTAACGATGGTATACGTTACAGCTCTAATCTATTTTTGTATCAGTCTATTCTACATTTTTTAAGAAAATCCTACTTTTTCTGCCGTTGAAGTACATTTAAGCTTCTGGTAAAATGTTTAACAAAGTACTATCACTACTACATATAGTAAAAGTACATAAATAGGTACTAATGATATATAGTTACTGCAGATCTGCTGCTGTTTTGATTGTCAGGAACATCCTTGAGAGATGCTTCGCGTGTGAATACTCGATCAGTTTCTCTGGTTTCAGGTCCTCATTCATAAACTCTTGTGGTTAAAGATGCATCAGTGAAAACAGGCCGAGAGACAAAACAGGAAGTGGAGGAAAAATTATTTCACAAGAACAATTTACTGTGAAAAACCCTCTGCACCTGTTTGACCTGAGGAAAGATCATGGGGCCATTGGAATCCTTAATCATCCATCCGTCAGGTGGTTGCCAAAAAAACCATGATATATCATGTATGTTGATATATGTTGATATATATATTATATATCATCATATATGATATATGTTGATATATATATTATATATCATCATACATGATATATGTTGATATATATATTATATATCATCATATATGATATATGTTGATATATATATTATATATCATCATACATGATATATCATATATGTTAATATATGATATATAATTTATCATATCTCCAAACACGGCAGTAAACTTTTTATCGACTGACTGGCAAATTATCTTTATTAGTCCCAAGTCAAGACCCAAGTCCAGTACCTACCAAGTCCAGTACCAAGTACCAAGTCCAGTACCAAGTCCAGTCCCAAGTCCAGTACCAAGTCAAGTACCACGTCCCAAGTCCAGTACCACGTCAAGTACCAAGTCCCAAGTCCAGTACCACGTCCAGTACCACGTCCAGTACCACGTCCCAAGTCAAGTCTCAAGTCCAGTACCAAGTCCAGTACCAAGTCCAGTACCACGTCCAGTACCACGTCCCAAGTCAAGTCTCAAGTCCAGTACCAAGTCCCAAGTCCAGTCCCAAGTCCAGCACCAAGTCAAGTCCCAAGTCAAGTACCAAGTCCAGTACCAAGTACCACGTCCAGTACCACGTCCAGTACCAAGTCCAGTACCAAGTCCCAAGTCCAGTACCAAGTCCCAAGTCCAGTACCAAGTCAAGTCCCAAGTCCAGTACCAAGTCCAGTACCAAGTCCAGTACCAAGTCCAGTACCAAGTTCTTTGACTTTCGAGTCCAAAGCAAGTCAGAATGGGCTCTTCTCCAAATGTAATGCAATTTTAACAACAGAGTAATAATAAATTAAATTAATGCATAATGTTTTTTATTCATCTGTTAAAATAAGTTTGTTAAAACAAGTACGAGTGAACTTCTGGGGAACGAAGTCCCGACTTGCTCTGTGTTGCGGTTGGTTCAGGAGATGAATTGATTCGAGCTCGGAGTGCGGGTGCTCGGTTGGGTTTGGGGGCGTCAAGTATTTTCAAGTCTAAAGTCTCAAGTCCATGAGAATGTCATCAGTTCTGCGGGTATTTGGTCATAAACCAAAGTACTGGACACATTCCCATGTTGACCTGACGGTGGCGCTATGGCGACGAGTCAGAGGTTCAGCAACGCATCCAGTAAAAGGTTGTTTAGATGTTTCCGTCTGGAACCGATCGTAGAGCAACGCTGCTGGCGTGGCTAAGAATATCAGCACAACGGTAATAAACACTGATCTCCCTGATCTGTCAGGATACTGTGACCTCTGACCTCTGAGAGTTCATCGCTGTAAGTGATGAATGAAATGAAGAGGGGTTTGGATCCCAGCAGGCCGACTGCTCTCTGACTTCATACAATACGAGGAAGTGAAAGAATCTCAAGGACTGTTGTGCCACAACACAAAAGGGCCGAGAGCTTAGTCAGCTCTCACACACACACACACACACACACACACACACACACACACACACACACACACACACACACACACACACACACACACACACACACACACACACTTACCTCTGCTGATTCGCTGTTTCTCTCCAGACAGGATACCGGGAGTGTCGATGATGCTGATGCTCTGAAGAACCTGATTGGGCATCTGAGAGCAGATGAACCTGAACACAGGGAGAGAGGTTTCCATCAGACGAAGTATCTTATTTCAGGCTCACAACTTTGGTTTTTACCTGTTATTTAGTTTTATTAAAGCACTCGCCAATAAAACTCCATTAAAAAGTTATTATCCCTCTGGATTCATTTGTTAAGTCAAGTCCCGAGTCAAGAGTCAAGTCACGAGTCAAAACTGTTGTATTTACTCCTTTAATTATGTTTCCCTGCAGATAATACTCAGTACCAGTATTTATGGATTTATGGATGAGCCTCCTGATGATTAGCTTCTCTAAAACACATTTACAGAAGAAATCAAAATGATTTAAACACTTTCACAAACACTATTTTAACAACATCAGAAATCCTCAGATTATTCAAATTATATATATATAAAAAAAACATTTTCAATCTGCTTTTTCCCATTAGCATCTATATATATATATATATCGAGAGAGAGAGAGAGAGAGAGAGAGAGAGAGAGAAAAGAGAGAGAGAGAGAGAGAGAGAGAGAGAGAGAGAGAGAGAGGTATGTATATGTGTATATATATATATAGATCATTTTAACGTATTAATAAACCAAATGTAAAATGATGGCTTTAAAGTTTGACCCAGGAGCTCATCATCGTCACATGATCAGAGCTGCTTGTCTCTGCTTGCTCAGTCGCTTCAGGCAGGAAGAAGTCTACTCGTCTGTTGTGTAATAAACTGAGTGTGAACACAGTGTGTGCGCGCGCGTATGTGTGTTTTTTGTCTTTAAAATATCAGAAACGTTTCGAAATGCTTCTCAAATATTGGGAAACGTCTCGGCCATTAAAGCAGAAATGGATCCGACACGTGTTCCTTGGTGTTGAGCTCCTTGTATCTGTTTGTGTTTGCATTTAACATGTTAACATGTGAACATGTTAACAGGAGTAGGTTTAGAATTCGGCCGGAGCCAGGCTAGCAGTTTCCCCCCACTTCCAGTCTTTATGCTAAGCTAGGCTAACCACGCCCTGGTTATGCTGAACATCCGAATCTCAGAAAGAGAAAAATAATATTTACCAAAATGTTGAACTATTTCTGTAAAGGATGTAATCTAGAAACAAAAAATAAATTGTGTGTGTGTGACCTCTAGTTCGCCTCGTCATAAATATAAACTTAAATTTAGCCGGCAGACCGTGAGGCGGCGGGAAAAAACAAAACCGCCTCGCCGACACGTGGTGACGCACACACACTTCCCCCTGGAAACAATAACTTATTGAGGTTCCTCATCACACCGGGACGAGGAGGGATTCCTGGTTAAAGGAATGCACACACACGCGCGCGCGCGCACACACACACACACACACACACACACACACACACACACACACACACACACACACACACACACACACACACACACACACACACACACACCTCTCCCTCCACTTCCTGCTGCCACTCATGAAATATTTTGGGACAGAGGAAATACGTTTGGACCGGAGTGTTTTTAGCTAAATTTAAACCCTCGCTACGAACTCACAGTGTGTGTGTGTGTGTGTGTGTGTGTGTGTGTGTGTGTGTGTGTGTGTGTGTGTTTACATGTCAGTCAGGGCTGGAGAGGGTCATTTCCCGGGTCGAGTCATGAGGAGTCAGGAAGTTAAACAATAGTTGTCAAAGTGAAGAACTTCACACGGCGGCAGCGTGAAGAAAGACTGTCACAAGTAGTTTGATGATGAAAAACTAAAGAGGACAATTCACTTTTAAATGTTTTACAAACAAGAAGTCCTAAAAATCTACATATACGTAAATATATAGCAGCCAAATCAAATAGTTTACTTTATAAACACATTTAATACTTGACTTATTTCTTTATAGGGTTTGTTTAAAGGTAATAAAGTAGTTTATGAATATGAGTTTACAGATAATTATAATCCTAGTAATAATAATAATAATAATAATAATAATAGTGGAGGTTCATTTAACGCCTGTCTCGGTGCTCGGAGCTCATCTGTGGAGTTGTCTAGTTTAAAAAGCTTAAACGACGCCAAACGTGCAAAATATTATTATTATATTAAAAGTCTCTGACTTTTATTGTGAAAGGTAAGAAGGGGAGGAGCGGATCTGGTCTGCCTTTGTCAGGATTGAAAGGAGAAATGGAGTTCACTGACTCCGTGTTGTTGTACGTTTGGAGTCTGTCCGACTTTATTCGCTGTTAGAAAGCTCAGAAAATTAAACGTTAAGCGTAATATTTGCCTCCTGTGTGAAAGTATATGAAACTAAAAACGCCGCCTTGTTAGAAACCTTAAGGAGCCAATCAGAGATCAACCTTTTGGTCTGCACGCCTCCCACCGACTGTCTGGTGTTATCAGGAGTAGAAGAAGAAGAAGCTACGACAAGCATATGTTTGTTAAGATTATAACAAGCGATTATCAAATTTGTTTGGCGATTAATTTCCTGTCGCAGCTCAGTTTAATTATCAAATTATTATCAAACAGCAGCTCAATAACTAAAACAGGAACTGAGGATTCTAATAAGACGTTTTAATAATTATTATTGAGCTGAAATATTTATTCAGAAGTGCTTTTGATATATGACTAATGTCTGTTCCATGTTTTTAGTGTTTTGCTCTTTCATAATAATTTTAATGTTTGTAAAGTGTCTTTGAAAAGCGCTATATAACTAAAATGTATTATTATTATTATTATTATAATAAATAACTATTGATAATTATTTAAAAAAACATTATTGTTTTGTGCAGTGTTTGTGTGTGAAGTGTGAACAGTGTGTGTGTGTGTGTGTGTGTGTGTGTGTGTGTGTGTGTGTGTGTGTGTGTGTGTGTGTACCTGTTGAGGAAGGAGTTTCCGAACGCGTTGAGCTTCCTGAAGGGCTTATTGGGGTCGACCACCAGAGCGTTGCCGGGGACGATGCCCTCGTTCTCGCCGTACATCACGGCGATGAAGCCGTCGGTGGTCGGCTCCGGACCGATCCGCATCCCCGGGAAGTCCTGCTCCAACAGATACCTGTGGAGGGGGGGAGGGGGGGAGGGGAGGGGGAGTTAGTGCTGCAGCCTCCTCACACACTACATTTCCCAGGTGTCCCTTTATCTCAACTCGTCAAAGAAAAGAGAGAAAGGAAAGACGAGATGCAGCGAGAGAACGTTGCACACACAAGTTCCTCGCAGTAGTTTGTCTCCAAACACGGAGCTTCAAGAGTCAAGAGTCGCTCCAGGGAGGAAATGAAGGTGAAGTCAAAGAGAAAGTGATAAAAGGTGCAGAAGCTTGTTAGCACGAGTGCTAGCTCGGCTACAGCCGTAGGTCACGTGACCCCGGTGTAGCAGGTTGTGATGGTTTCTCTCTAGAGTCTCCTGAAGCTCGTCTGTAGCTGTTATTTTGACGGGTGGCTTGAGATAACAGGAAGAGCCGGAGTCAGGCGCCGTTTAAACTTGTTTTTCTTTTACCTGCGTTAACAGGAGTTTGTCCTCAGACAGATTATTATTATATTATTATTATAATTATAATAATAATAATAATAATAATAACACAGATCAACACAACTTTATTGACAAAGCTTCAATCCGACAGGAGATTAAAGAATAAGCACATGGATAAAAGGTAAAAATAAA
This sequence comes from Ophiodon elongatus, assembly GCA_016806645.1. Lineage (NCBI taxonomy): Eukaryota > Metazoa > Chordata > Actinopteri > Perciformes > Hexagrammidae > Ophiodon > Ophiodon elongatus. The sequence goes on from JACSYO010002007.1 coordinate 32,444, forward strand.
AAAATAAAAGCATAAAGTTTAACGAGTCACGCGACAGATCCACTGTTGCTGCTGTCCGCGCATGTCGACCAATCAGAGGCCGGTTTCACTTCACCTCCGTCAAAGAAGAAGAACGGACGAAATATGTCGACTGTGCAATTTACTGGCAAATTCTTCCCATGATTCATAGCATTCTTTTCAGTTCCCATGATTCATAGCATTCCTCGGGGCAGGGTGGTGCCTCGGTGGTGGAACACACACACACACACACACTGCAGCAGCTATTACTCTGCAGCTCGTGTTGGACGTAAACTGATTGCAGGTCAGTTCTGAAGGTCTGGTTTGCTTCCAAAACGTACGACTCTTTGTACCCCAGACACACACACACACACACACACACACACACACACACACACACACACACACACACACACACACACACACACACACACACACACACACACACACACACACACACACACACACACACACACACACACACACACACACACACACAATTTCTCTGCAGACAGGAGATAAGCTCAGTGAGCTGTAACTGCTGCTCTCGGTCTGACTTCTTTCCTTCCAGGCCACCGTAGAAGTCACACAGTGCTTTTAAAGAATGGATGATCCCTCAGAGTGAACGTTTAGTCAGCTCGCGTGTGGACATTTGGCCGAACGCACACTGAAACCACCACCGCCGCCGACGCCTGCTGCTGCGTTCAAGGACACTCTGATAAACAAACCTCCCTCAAGGCGGTGAGGAATGTGTTAAAGCGAGGTGTGTCTGGTGGCTGCTGGCTTCTGTCGGACTAACCCTCCCCTCTCCGGGCAAATAGCTCGACCCGACCTCGTATCTTCATTCTGCTCACACGCCGCTTCTACTACCGTTTCTCCTAAAGAGGTTTTGGGTGATGCACAACCAAATGTTTTTAAATTGTTGCTTATTATGACTTATTTTGACCCAACCTTTGTGGAAGTAGCACCTTTAAAACGGTCCCATGTCTGAGAGCGTCAGTGTTTAATGTCGCTGGAACACAATCAACACGATTCAGGTGTCAATCGGCAGCCTGATCCACAAACATGCTCCATTCATGTTTAGTCGGACAAACACTCTTATATGAAGCTCTATTGTTTGTGTATCTTTGTTTCTAAGCAAGACAGCTTTAAATATAAAGACATGAGGTCTGGCAATTTCCTGCATGGGGCAAAGCAACCCGAATATATTCAGTAAACATATTTAAAACAACCAAAGTCAGCAACCCCCACATTTAAGAAGCTGGAACCAAAGCCTGTTTGACATCTGCGCTTGTTTAGCCACTAAACATATCAAGACCCTCAAATAAAGTCACACCAAACTCCACTGGAAGATCTGCCTCTTTAAGGGCCCTCTTGCTCTTTGGCATTCCTACAGCAGAGACGCATTTAAGGTCAATCTGGGACTTTTCATGACATCTCAAACAGGCGTGCTGTTGCCGGTGAGGTGTGCAGCAACCATTGACGACCAAATAAAAAACGTGCCTCTGTCTTTATGAATTTTCTCCTGATTGACTAATAAATGAATTGACTCATAGAAGCAGCAGTAGAAACCTCATCAGCTGGAGCCCAACGACATCACCCGGCCCTCAGCACCAAAACATGATGTGATGTCACCGGTCTGATCGAGGTAATGACGAAATATTGAGCACGAATAGGCAGACGTGAGGGAGTGAAGAAAACACTGTGATGAGACACGACTAGAATTAAAAAGCTGCGAGCAGCGATGAACGGGTCCGTCGGGGGCGCTGGCGGGACGCAGGCTCGCTCGGCCCGAGAACTGTGAGCCGCTAGACGACACGCTCAACAACATGCATCATGTTTCTATATGTGAAGTGTAGACCACGTCATGTAAATCCAATGCCGTTTGTCACGTACAACGCTGATTTTCTTTCGCCAGTAGGTGGCGCTTTTACTATGAGTGAAAATAGGCTTGTAGATATCCTCAGGCCCTTACTGTTATCAAGCATGACACTTTGTAAGTCCAGTTGAGTTACATGAGCTTGTTTAATGAGGATTCAGGTAAAATGTCCGCCACGACACGGTCACGCCGTTCCGTGAAACTTAAAGCTTTTAATAACTTTTATTCACAAAGGTCTTTAGATCATACTGACCAAATTTGAAGTGGATCTGACGAACTCCCTAGGAGGAGTTCGTAAAAGTAAAGCGCTTAGAAAAGGGCCAAAAAAGTAAATACAAATGTCCGACTTCCGGTACGGTTTAGAGCATGGTGACAAGAGACTTATTTCAATGTGATACACGTGCCTATTAAATTTCATATATGTAGGGCAAATGCAGCGCTGGGGCTGCTCTTTTGACAATGTGTAGAAAATGTGTAGGGGGCGCTATTCAGGCGATATTTAACGGCCGATCGGACCCAGCGTGTAGGAGGAGTTCGCAAGAATGCGTTTTTCACAAAATTCAAAATGGTGGAAAATTGAAGTAGCTTAGGGGTCTGAGAGGCTTTTTTGTAGAACAGGTGGAGATGGACATGTGTGTCAAATTTCAAGTCAATCAGACAAACTGGCTGAGGGGCGTCGCCTGTCCAACTTCTAGGGGGCGCTAGAGAGCAATTTTTTAATACACAAATATGACGCCTATATCACACGTCTATTTTCACCAAGCCTGACAAGTACCCCAAATATGCACCCAATTGCGTCCTTAGAATTTCAACAGGGTTCTCCCGGACTGACTACATCAGTGCTACCTAATTATGAGTGTTTATAGGCTGACTGTTGGAAATAGTGTGTGTGTGTGTGTGTGTTCATGCACGATTTAGTGTGTGTGCCTGAGATTTGTCTGCATCACTGTACATGTTTGAGCCTCTGTGTCTGTGTGTGTGTGTGTGTGTGTGTGTGTGTGTGTGTGTGAGACAGTGGGGCTCAGCAGTGTGTGGATCAGCTCTTTCACTCGTGACGACGTACCAGCCTCCAGGCAAAAAACGCCAGGATTAAGGAGAACTGAGGTCATGAGTGTAACATGCAGCTTTTATGGATACAAAGGGCCTGGGTTGGTTAGAAAATGACGGTTTTTATTATGAAGTTTGAACAAAAAATAAAAAAAATTAAGAACATGCGTCAAACAAAACTCTGGTCCTGAATCCCGTTACTTCAGAAGAAGTGCTCATAATCTGACATTTCTACGACACACTTCACATATCTAAGCTAAGCTAACGTTAACATTAGGGCTGTGTATTGATTATAGCTATTTTTTACTTAATCATAATACCTTTGATTTACCAGCATCCATCGTGTCCTCTTCCGTATTGGTCATATTCCAGGAGCCGGGTTATGACCAGGTGAGATCCTGGGCACTACCCTGCTACGACCACCCAGTGGGGCGTCGGGATCGAACAGCCGCTCTACAGTCGGCGCTCGCTTTGCTTCTGAGACGCCATGTTGTCGTTTTCTTTTGACAGGCCAGACAAAGACCACAAGTTGTGATTGTTTAAGTTCTTTCAGTATTTATGGAATTATTTTTTTTTTTAACTGTTTGAAAGTGTGCTGTGGTTTATTACGTTGTACGGGTGCCACAGTAACACCAACGAGGGACTTACGGTCTTAATTTAATGCTTTTGGCTATTAATCTGATTGTATTAATCAAACATGGCATCGTGTGGAGGCTCGACAAGGTCACAAGCTCACGCCAGCTGCTGGAGCTGAGACCTCAATACGTACATCAATGAGTTCCACCTGCTTTCCTAAAGGTCAGCACATAACAACAGGATGCAGAGCCCACACGGGACAGAGGACAGGACCGAGCAAGGGACCGAGGACAGGACCGAGCAAGGGACCGGGCACGGGACCGAGGACAGGACCTCAGCGTCCTGCTGGAGCAGCCCACTGTCCTCACCAGTCCTCTCATCTTCAACAACAACAGAAAGGAGCAGGAAGTATCAGGAGTGTATGCCGGAGCAGCAGCATGGAGAGACAGGTGGTGTAAATACACAGAACAATGGCAGATCAGTTGCACAGAGAGGAGCCGTTCAGCCCATACATCTGACAGGCTGTCACGTTTAACACAACTACAGCTCCCATGAGCCTCAGCGGGCGCCCAGGCTGTCACGTTGAACAGAACTACAGCTTCCATGAGCCTGTAATGGGAAAATATGTGTGTGACTAATAGAAAATGATATGAGAGTCTATTAATTAAGGACTTTGTTAATAAGATGTGCGTGTGTAACTGTTGGACCTTGAAACTAGAAACCTGTGTCCTGGTGATTTTCAGGAATGTGAGATAACACAGTGTCCTCTGTCTCGATGTTTGTTTGGGTCAAGATACGTTCAAAAATCAAAAGGACAAGACCGTTGATTACATCTCGAAAGCTGTATAAAGTGTGTTGTGACCTGTTGAATGTTGAGACATTTGCTACAGACGGCAGAGCGTGCAGTCGTTGTGAATCTCTCCCTTGCAAGAATAAAAGAGGACAAAGACAAACTTGATTTTCTAAAGACTTTATCCATTTCTTAACTTCGGCTTCTTCTCCTGATTAACGTACAAATCTTCCACAACAAGCCTCAGCGGGCGCCCAGGCTGTCACGTTGAACAGAACTACAGCTCCCATGAGCCTCAGCGGGCGACCATGCTGTCACAATGAAGTTAGATTTTGAAACAACGTGTCTGTTTGTCAGCAAGCAGGTGGACAACCACACACACGTTGTATGACTTTCACAATGACCTTCAAAAGGTCTCTTTCACCTCAACAAAGTTAATAATGTCAACTCCCTGCAGGGGAAGTGACGCCAAACTCGGGAGAAAGAGGGCCCTCTTTAAGACCTTCAGGCTCTTTATCGAAGCTTTACATTCAGTAGAGGAACTACGACAACATGTTGCACTGACTAAAGTTACATTCTCCACTTTGCAGGGGTGGAGTTAGGTAAAGTTGGAAAGATATTCACAGATTCGGATTTCCCGGATCAATAACTCGTTAGTGAAACGGTGTAAAAATAGAATCAACACCTCTCTGTAACCATAGTGATGTAAACAACAAGCTACAACCTTAATTAACCTTCATTTGACCAAAACGGGCCGTTCTCCGAGCTGGATGAATAACATTGGTCTCAATGAGCGGCCGGCTGTGAGACGAGTGCTCAGGGACTGTCTACAAAGTGCAATGCGGAAAACACAGAACTTCATAACAGTGAACTTATTGAATATTTCTTCCAATAAATATTCAATATAATTATTCATAATTAATCAAAAGCACATTTCATCAAAGTAACTGCTGTAGTATAACAAGGAGGAGCCCATTGGTCTATGAAAGGAGTTTTGTCATGCTACACTTCATAACAGTAAAGTTATTGAATATTTTTTCCAATAAATATTCATCATAGTTATTCATAATTAATCAAAAGCACATTTAAATCACAAATAACAGCTGTAGTACAACAAGGAGGAGCCCATTGGTGTATGAAATAAGTTTGTTCATGCTACACTTCATAACAGTGAAGTTATTGAATATTTTTTGTAGTCTGTGTTTTCCGCATTGCACTTTGTAGACGGTCCCTGAGCTCTCGTCTGACAGGCGCCGCTCATTGAGACCAATGCTATTCATCCAGCTCGGAGAACGGCCCGCTTTGGTAAAAATTAAGGTTAATTAAGGTTGTAGCTTGTTGTTTACATCACTATGGTTACAGAGAGGTGTTGATTGTATTTTAACACCGTTTCGCTAACGAGTTATTGATCCGGGAAATCCGAATCTGTGAATATCTTTCCAACTTTACCTAACTGCGGTGGAGGAGGAGGAACGCGACAAACTGATACTTTTCCTAAAACAACACGCGCTCGTTGGGTTGAGCGTAAAGCCCGACACGTTGCCTTGTGCGTGCTGCTCCCGACCTGTGAGGAAGGAGAGCCTGACACCAGAGACCGGATGGGGTGGGGGTGTGGGGGGGGGAAAACACCTGAGAAAGGTGGTGTTACCACATGCAGAGCGACTCCCCGGGCCCCCAGCCAACGTGAGAACCAATAACACTGATTATACAAGCAGGTTCACGGGGCCCCCGCGGGGGCCTCTGGAGACCCGCGGGGGCCCCGGCGCGTTCTCACCTGATGAAGGTGGTCTTCCCGGTGGAGTACTGGCCCACCAGCAGCACCATGGGCTTGCTCTGGAAGTCGGCGGCCTCCAGGGCCGGGGAGTGGAAGTCATGGAAGAGGTAGGTGTCCTCCAGCGGCAGCAGCTTCTTGAGGTAGAGGCTCTGCAGCCCCTCCGTCACCGTCTGGTACATCTCTCCGTCCTTGTTGCGTCCGCCTTGCTCCTGCTTCACCCAGCTGAACATGCTGCCTCGCGCTCACCCCGCTGAAGCTCACGCGCTCGACTCCAACTTCCCTGTTTCGCTCTTTCCCAATGTTCCGGGCTGTTGTCGGCTCCGTGTCGCTCCGTGGTTCCTCCTCCGGATTGAGGCAGAGGAAAGAGTGTGTGTGTGCGTGCGTGCGTGCGTGCGCGTGTGTGTGTGTTTGGCACCTGGGAGTCTCCGCCGCTCTGCACACACTGCCTCCTCTGTGCGCGTGTTTGAGGTGACGTGACCGCTGCTGGTGCGCCTACCTGGGGGGCACCGCCCTTCCCCCTGTGACGCAGCTTCATGCGCGCGCGCGCGCACACACACACACGCGCGCGCATATGTATTTGTTTATTGTTAGACATCAGCTGATGCTGCGGAGTCTGAATACCCGTATGCTACAGTTTTATAATTAGTCAAATTCTGAATGAAGTTCTCAATGAACATGGAATAAGTATTAATACTATTCCCAAGGGGGAGAAGGAACTCTCACAATCAATATGAAATGAATGAATGACGACTAATAAGAGACACATAATGAAAACATGAATAGACTGGTAAAAAATCTCTTTCTCTTTAAAGTGGTTTGCTTTCTTAAGTCAATAAAAGTTGTGTGTGGCTGCAGGTCATTCTGAGCTCCATCATCATGTCTCTGTGTCCTGTAGCGCCCCCTGCTGGACGAAGTCTCCTAATACACCACGTGCACTGTCTCCACCACAGTGCTTCACGCGCCGTACTGCAGGTTAAACGAGCCAAACTCCATCGACACATGTGTTTAAGACTCTTTTGCTATTTGGCAACGCTGACAATCCAATGATACTCGTGGCTTTCCTAAAATACAGACCTGTCTGCTGAATTAAATTACAGCCGAATTTACTGAACTTATTTATGTGACATCTTATATTTAGCTCTACCACTGCGAACCCTTGTTGCTAAGCGAGAGAGGTTAAAAGGTCAAGTCTGGCATGACGTCTCCTTAAAAGAAAGTGAAGGGGAGTGAACTGTTTTAAAGACTGGTGAATGGTGGGTTTCCCTGCATCCCATTTAACTTCTAACATCAGTGACGAAGAGACAGTGATGATGTCATCATGATGTCATCAGAGAGGGAGGTCCCAGAGAGGATCGGTAATGGTCCCTTGGTAAGCCAACAGGATAGTTTGAGGTTTTCAGGTCTAAAGTTCCACTAAATATTCTCTTTTTTCAATGATGGAAAGTCAGAAAATTATAATGGCAGAAATGTTCGAGATAACAAAAGATTATAAAAAACAAATTTCAGCTTCAAAAGTCTAAAATCTGAGATGGTAACTCAGAACTTTAGCTTTTGATGACAAACTTCACCCAGAAAACCTAGAAAAAATAGATTGTGAAGGTTGGGAAATTATTGTATGGTAAAACATTTTTTATTATACTACAAATCACATAATTCTGACTCAATCTTTTATTGTTTTGACTTAATATCTAAAAAAAAGGTCACATTCATATCTCAGTTTCTCATACGAAGCAGGAAATGAAACCTCAAGGCTTTGGTTATGACTTACAATCTCTTTATTACCATAATTGATCTGATTATTACCAGAAAACTGTCCATTAAATTCAGCTCATTCACACATTTCATAGTTTATTTAACTGGTTTTGTTTTATGTGAACACAGTAGATGATAGATTCATAGATCTCAGTGATCTTCATCACATCATCTCTCTGTGGGAGACATGAAAACTGATCATTTGCACATATTTGAACACAGATCTGCACATTTAGTTTAAAGTTCTCCTTCTCATGAGGCACAGGTCTGGTTCTGCTTGTTAAAGGGTCACATGACGTGTTTCTCCTCGTCCTCAAAGGAGCTGGACCCAAGTTCTACAACCCTGAAAGTACTCTGTTAAAGTATTACTAGTACTAAATGTATCTGTGCAGTACAAGTATGTGTGTTTAGTTTTACATACGTATGTGTTCATATTTTATTCAGATTGTTTGATTAGTTAGGAGGATATTTTATATCAAATTTCCTTTTGCACAAAAGTAATCAAAATGCTTAAGTACAAAAATAAGCAAAGTTCTTTTGAAATGAGAAAATTCCGTATTTACAAAATTAAGTAAAGTTATGAAAAAAGATAAACCCAGTATTACAACATTCTTATTCATAAGAAAAATCCTTAATTACTTAATGTTGTAAATTCATAAAGTATTAAATAAGCCAAATCCTAACAAAAAGGTTAATATCCAGAATTACAAAATTAAGTGAAATAGTCATAATTTAAGCAAATTCCTTTATTATAATTCGTTTTAATTCCTTAATTACAAGATTAAGTAAATTTACAAAGTACAAACATGATTTACATTTTATGAAATAAGCAAAATCCTTAATTATAAAAGATTTGTAAATTCCTTGATGACAAAATTAAGTAAATTCATAAAGTACAATAATAACCAAAATTCTAATGAAATAAGTAATTTCCTTAATTACAGAATTAAGTAAAATGCATATGATTGAAGCAAAATTCTTAATTACAACTTTCTGATGAAATAGGTAAAATCTTTAGCGATAAAAAATTACAAAATGTTGTGAATTCATGAAGTACAAAAATGAGGAACATTTTTGTGAAATAACTGAAACCCTTGATTATAAAAAAAATAAGTAAAATCATGAAGTACAGCACACACACACACACACACACACACACACACACACACACACACACACACACACACACACACACACACACCAGCTAGGGTAACACAGTATGTCTGGTGGAAACATCACAGTCCTGTTGTTTCTGGAAGGGGTAGGTTCGGGTTATGAAGTACAATAATTCTAATTAATTACATAATTAATCAAAAGCTTGTGATTTAAGTAAAATCTTTTAATTATAAAAAACAAGTAAAATCCTTTACGACAACATTAAGTGATTTTGTGAATTACAATAACAAACAAAATTCCAATGAAATAAATAATTTTCTTAATCACAAAATTAAGCAAAATGCATATGATTTCATCAAAATCCTTAATTGTAGCACTCTTATGAAATATCCCAAATCCTTAATTTAAAAAATAAGTAAAATCCTTAATAACAACATTCTTGTGAAATAAGCAAAACCCTTCATTATATATATATATATTATACCTTATATATATATATATATATAATTTGATCACATCTGTTGTTCCTATTTGTATTATTATGAATATATTTTAGCTAAATGTCTTCCTGCTGCCAAAATTGTGCTCACTTCAATAAATGAGCCATATGAACCACAAGGGGGCGGTAGAGTGAAGTCATGAAGTTCATTGTATGTTTTAAATCACAAACACCAACAGATTCTCAACATTGAGTATCGTTATACAGAATGTAGAAGACATATGTCAATGTTTCATGTTTATTCTAATTTAATACATCACATTAATAATGTTCCTGATAGTCTTTGGTTTCTAAGACCCGGCTGCTTGGACTCTGGTGAACCTGATCTCAAGTCTAGTTTTCAAATGAAACTTTATATCTGTGAGGTGTTTTTGAAGATTCACGTCTTCAGCAGGAACCAATGGGCTTGGAGCCGAGAGCCACAGACAGGAAGTCAGAACGTATGAAGAGGCGACATATTGTTGAGAGTGAGAAAGACCGGCTATAATAATGTAATATAATATTCCAGCCTTCTTGTTTAAAGGGAACATGCGTATCAAAGTGAGCTGATGGTGGTTGTGTAAATCCATCTGGATGTGAGATGAGCTCCTTGGAGGAGCTACTCTGCTCCCTGAGCTCCTTCTTCTTCAGCTGCAGGAACACCCAGGTTATAATAATCCAGCTCAATGTCCTCCCGTCTGCTCGGCTGCTGCCCCCTGCTGGACTGGAGAGACATGACAGCACAATCCTGTCTTCAGTCCACTAAACACAGACCGAGAGCTTCATTTTAGTCGCTGGTCTAAACAACAGACGTCAGTCAGTACCTTATAGTAGAAGAAGAATGCAGTGATCACCAACAGCAGAGTCAGCGTCAGGACGACAGCTTTGATGATAAGAGGTCTTGGATCTGATCAAACACATGGACAGTCATCACATTCACACGACATCAACATCATCACAGCTCCCATTGAACCTGAAATCTAGAATCACTTCTTATTCCCCTCCAATGAATTTCCGCCTAACCTAGTTGAGGGGCCCAAGTGACCCTGAGAGCTGCGTTGTTGGGGGAAATAGCTCCTAATATGGTATCCCAAGGCAAAAGGGTCTCAGGGGAGGGGCCAAACCAAGAATGATTCACTGACCCATTATGAATTGGCTGGAAAGGAGTTGTCGCACCTCGCTCAGAAAAGGGAAACCAGGACCCCTCCAGGAGCCAGACCTGGGAGGGGTGCTTGTCGGCGAGCGTCGGTGGGCACAGCCCGAAAAAACTTCATGGAGCTGCCGCCCTCTGGGCCCACCACTCACAGGGATAGGTATTGTGAGGATACTCATGTGTCCTGGCTGAGCGCCACCGTGTTGGAGTTTTTCCCAAGGAACGAGAGCAAGTGCGAATCCCTGAGGGGAAGTCTGTGACTGTTGTTTGTGCTTATCAACAAACTGGACTTCTTGGAGTCTCTTTGTGGTGTTCCGGAAAAGGCTGGAGACTCTTCTGCTGGGGAACTTCAATGCGCATGTGGTTAATAATGGAGCAACCGGAAGGGGGTTGATTGGAAGCAACAGCCTGCCTGATCTTTCCTCCATGTTTGAGTATCGGGGGGTTCATAAGTTTACTTGGTACCAGAATACCCTAGGCCAAAGCTCTATGATCGACTTTGTCAAACGATCACCACCTGGTTATCAGTTGGATCAGATGGCGGGGGAGGCTGCCGGACAGAGCTGATAAACCCAAACTTGTAGTGAGGGTGAACTGGGAACTTCGAGCTGAGGCCCCTGGCCTGCAAGGTTTTCAACTCCCACCTCCGGAAGAATTTCTTGTGTATCCCGGGGAGGCATATCGAAAGCCTCCATTGTGGGAGTGGCTGCTAGGAGCTGGGGTTGGAAGGTCACTGGTGCCTGTCTTCGCAGCAACTTGAGAATCCGGTGGTGGACACCAGCAGTGAAGGAGGCCCTCAAGCTGAAGAAAGAGGCCATTCGAGCTTGGCTGGCCCAGGGGTCTCCGGAAACGGCAGACTGTCTTTCTTAAATGCAAAGCCCAAAGTTGAGGCAGTTTGGTTTAGTGCTAGCTTGGGGGGCGTGGTGGAGGACCCTGCCGAAGAGTTTACTAAGTTTAGCCAGCTCCCTGTCATTGAGGAGGAGGGTGGCAGCGGAGAGGACGATGAGAATGGCGTCAACATACAACTGATCTCCTCGGTTACAAACAAAGACGCTGTCCTCCCTCCTGCCTAGCCGTCACATCCTGGCAGCTCCATTGAGGTTGACCAACACAAGGTGTTCAGGAGCCACAATCAGCACTTCCTGGCTTCACTGTCAACGCAAGAGGATCCCCAACACCAGAGGAGTTTGTTTCCAATCTGCCGGGACCTGCTCATCTTGTTCCCCACCAAAGGAGAAGAAGAGGGGGGATCTTGTACGATCTAAATATTATCACATTTTTGTTCAAATGAAAAGGGTATTTACAGAGCAGCGGACAGAATGGTCGACAATATGTGTACGAAGGATTTATCAAGATGAAAACAGGTTAAAAAGATCGAAGCTAACGTGTAAAAAGGAACCACAACGTAACCTGGAGATCCAGACAGAAGACCTGAAATAAAGGAACAATACTGTTAAAATACATTCAGTTTCAGTGCTGAAGCTAGTTAATGCTGTTCTAACATACTCTGCTAATGTTAGCTCCACAGATTTTTAGGTAGAAACGTAACGTTTTAGGAACCTGTATCTCCTTCCAATCTCTACGGGTAACAACGTTTAACCATGATGCGCGCTCCAAATCCACTTAATAAGCCTGAAACCTTTGATTTAGAGTGTTTGGAGGGGCGGGACTTAGTGAAGAGTCAATTGAAAGCTAAATCACTATCATTAATAACTGTCTCAATGCTTGGTTTCCAGGATAACCCTGGTTCTCTGAGTGAGGTATCTGAGCACACCGCCCTTCTTGATTCTGACAGGTGGAGTAACTACACTAGAAAATGGTGAGTTGGGGGCTAAAGGGTGTCATGACTGATATGGTGGCAGGGAAGCTTCAGAAGGTGCTTCAGTTCTCAGAGAACCAGAGTTATCCTGGTAACCAAACCTGCTCTGTCCTACAGTACATCGTTAGATGTTGTCTAGACTTTGTTTAGGTTTGGTTACTATATGACACACAATGACAGGAATTACAGTGTCATTCCAGAAACAACAACATGGACTCTCTAGTCAGCTGATCATTTTCAGTCACTTTGGACCAATCATCTTCCCCAAACCTGCATGTAAACAGTCAGCTTACCTGAGACAGTGAGAGAGAGCAGACGGCTCTCAGAGGAGAAGTTATGAGAAAAAACAAAGAAGTGATGAACACAGCTGTAGCTTCCGTGGTGGGCGGGCTCTGCAGCAGGAAACAGGAAGTGGGCAGAGTGATTGACCGCTCGCTGGGTGGAGTTGTGTGCTGACTTGGAGGAGGTGAAGGTGAGCTGGAAGGAGCCTTCTGGGTACTGTGGCTGGATGGAGCAGGAGATGGTGAAGGTGGAGCCCCTCAGCACCTGAGCCCCCTGCTGCTGGGCCTCGGAGACTCCGTACATTGAGGAGGACACAGATATGATTGGCTGAAGCAGCAGGTCTGTAAACACAGAGAGATGATGAAAGTACACATTTACCCTCCGTTGAACAAGATGGCCAATTGGATTCTTGTGTTTGATCTTGGATTATTACAAGAAATAATCTGTGTCAAACAAGCATTTATGATTCTTCCAGCTTTAGTTCATTAAGATAACCTTCACTCATGAACTTTAATGATGTTTGAAGTGTAAAGTAAGAAGCTGAGGTCAGTCTATAGAGGAACTCCATCACTGTCACATGACTTCACTTCTCCACCACTAAGCTAAAGGAGAACTAGTGTTTTAGTGAGGACGCTTAGTCGTCTCATTTAGACTCTTAAGATTCACCAGAGGGGCGTTCACTGACCTGTTTTATATTGTAGACTAAACTAAACGCATTTCTTCAACTTGTGTTAAAAACGGACCTGATTTCGGGACATCAAACCAGAAACATATTCAGAAAACACATTTGAGACGAGGGAACAGGAAGTGTTAAAATGCGGACTCATTTCTGGGTTTAAGGACTCATTCCTGCAGCTCTGTATCATAATAATAGTAAAAACAACTACGTCTTTGTTCAACAAAATGGACCCTCAAAATGGACTTGATGTCACAACAAACAGACAGACAGACAGACAGACAGAGCTCAGCAGTATATGGAGGGTTTGAAGCTTCCAGAAACAAGCCCACCTCTCTACACTTTAGAATGTCGTTGTCCTGGATAACTTTACAGTTCAGGCCAAAGGAAATCAACTAACTGTTACTGTGACAGACAAAGGAACATACTGGAAACATTGCTGTCAGAGATGATGTCATAGATGATGACACTGATGGGCTTACCTGAGCAGGTGAGATCAAGGCTGAAGGAAGAGGAATGTAATGTTACACACTCTCTCAGAGCAGATCCAGACTGAACACATTCAGAGTCAGTCCTCCAAACCAATCTCTTTGAGGACTCCTCTCTCCGTCTCACAGAAACAGCAGAGCCACAGTCCAGCTCTCTACAGACAACAGCTGCTTCCTTCAGGGTCCAGTAAGAGTCATCTACTGGTCTCCAGTCTCCCCGTTTCACCTCCAGTGTTCCTGCACAGCGACTGTCTCCTCCCATCAACCTGAAATGTTCTGAACAGAAACAAGAGAGTTGTCAGTAAAATAACAAAGTGAGTTTCAGGAGAACAGAAATGAACCAGATCAAAGCTGCAGCTCCTCTTCTACCTGAGCAGGTGAGTCCAACAGCTTTGCCAGGTGAGCAGGTGTTTCTATCTGAGCCTGAGCTTCTACAGTCTAGGAGAGCAGACTCATTGCCTCCACACTGGAACTCGTTGGTCCACATTGGAGCCTCCACTTCTCCATAGAGCGCCCCCTGGAGGACTGAAGGAGCCCCACAGCCAAGCTCCCTACAGACCACCTCTGCATCCTGCTGGTCAAAGTCATCTTCACACACTGAGGACCACCACTGGTTAGTTTGGTTAGGCTTCACCTCCAGTCTGCCTGAGCACAGACTATTCCCATTCACCAACCTGACAGAGTCTGGAGAGATGATAGAAGATGAAAGAGAGAGAGATGAAAGACACCAGACACTAACTCTAACTAATTATGTCTTATTAGAAGATCTGTGACACCAAATATCAATATGTTTAGAAAATGACCCCTAAAATCTAAAGATATGGGGGCTGGACTCTCTCCTTAAGGAGGGTCCCAGGTTGAAGGATGGTGTGGAAATACTGACGAGCCCCTGGCTGAGCTGAGCTGCTTTAAGTTGTGGCCAGTAGGTTATTGGTGCCTGTTATGGTGGAAACCAAAGAACCTGCTGGTGGAAACCAATGAATAGGAAAGCTGTCAAGCTGAAGGAGGAGTCCTTTCAGGCTGGTTGGTGGTTGGACCAGAGGACTCCTGAATCAGCAGACATGTAGGTTTCATATATAAGATATCTGATTTACTGAGGCAGCAGCTCATCAGACAAGTCTGCTGCCATTCTAGCTGGTGCATGTGTGTTAACTTGGATACATTACTGTCAAAGATGATGTCACTAATGGGCATACCTGAGCAGGTGAGATCCACTAAGATGTTGGAGGAATGTGATGTTAAACACTGAGCAGATACAGACTGAACACAGTGAGAGTTGATCCACCACATAGATCTCTGTGAGGACTCCACTGTCCATCTCACAGAAACAGCAGAGCCACAGTCCATCTCTCTACAGACAACAGCTGCTTTCTTCAGGTTCCAGTCAGAGCGATCTACTGGTCTCCAGTCTCCTTGATGTTTCACCTCCAGTGTCCCTGCACAGCGACTGTCTCCTCCCACCAACCTGAAAGGTCCTGAACAGAAATAAGAGAGTCGTCAAAGAAGTTAATTTAATTTAGAAAATATCAAACTAAAACTTGACTGCTGATTCTGCTTCATTGTATCTTTATATTTCTTTTCTCTCTCAATTTACCTGTTGATGTGTAATATCCTTCAGCCAGGAGTCCTGGAGAAATAGACACATATTTGTTCTTTTAAGTAAATGTAATGGAAATCCACACTTTATTTTTTAAATCTATTTACAATTTTCATAAAAAATGTATTTGGTGTTGTTACATTTACATACAGACTGTTGAACCTGCATTTAAAAACAAGATTTTTTTCTGATGTTTTCTTCCCTTTCAGCCAATCACAGAAGAGTAGATCAAAGGGAGTTATTTGTTTTGACAATACCACAAAAATTTATTTGTTATAATTTTTTTTTAATTATATTTAAATTCCTATTCCCCCCGAGGGGCCGAGGGGTACACTTTGGGGTATACTTTGAGGTACACAGTGGGAGACAAGGCACTAATCAAGAACGAATATAATGATGTTGCCTATCAGATTAACAAGAAAAGTCCGGGCTACAAGATCATCTAAGCCAGTTGTACAAGCTCCAAACACAACTAAACAAGACCAACCAAATGCATAACCAAATTTCTTATATTCATATCTCGCCAGCGACTGTACTCGCTCGCCATATGTCGCCCTCATGCGAGTTAGCTTTATGCTTAGGCTTGCGATAGCTCATAGGAAAGCAAACAACCCAGGGATTCCGCACATATCCCTCAAATCCCTCAAATCCCTCTAAACCACAGCCTCAGCAAGCTATGAGCCTACGAACACCAGCCTGAGACAATTTTGTAAACAGCGAGTTATGGAAAATCGATCATACCTGACGCTGAAACACTGTAGAAAGCTTAGTTTTCTGGTTGAGCCACACTGAAATAGGTCCGTGTAAATCCCTGTGCCAAAAAGGAATCGTTCTGGGCCTCTATGACTGAGAATTCACATGTGGGGATGGTAAACAACTGGCCTAGCGGAGTGACCAATTCACAAAGGACTATGCCTGACTGACTCTTATTGGCTAACAGTGCTGTCAATCTCATTTCAGCGGGTGTGGCTCAATTATATAGGCTCTAACTGTTCAAAGGAGGTCCCATTCATCCTTGTAACTCATTCTGAGGGGGAGATAATGGATTTGGAAGTCACAGCTCTCTGGTTTTGCGTAGAAAAATATGTTTTTATGGGGTTTTCAGAGCATAAAACATTATTTTGGTTTGGCATTGTGTATATTACTGCTCTATATGGATGTATTGAACATCATTAGTGATATAAAAGTGAAATATATAGTTTGGTACATGAGAAAATTCAAATTGCACTCATTACGCCAATTCCTCATTTTCGGAGACGTCGCATGACCTGTCTGTACCAAAAACTTTCTATTTTTTGTCTGCTTCACTTTATCAAAGTCAAACTATAAATATATATATATATATATATATATATATATAGATTGATAAAAACAAAGCTATTTGTAACCATTGCAAACTGGAATTGTCTTATCAACGGAGTACTACGAGCCTGAAGTACCACTTAAAGGCATTACACGGCATTGATGCTAGCCAACTTGCGTTAGCTAACGTTACCCAAACAACAAGTGGCGCGAAACTTCGGCAGACTACTTTGGATGCGGTGTGTGGGAGAACTGTCGACAAACCAACGCAAGAAAAGTTGACAAATGCATTGGCCAAGTGGATAGCAACCGACTGCAGGCCAATTACTGTAGTGGAAGATGTCGGTTTGAGGAGCGTCCTGAGAATCGCGCCGAATGATGGCACGTATTAGCCTCCCTCAAGACGTACCGTCATGAGGAGAATACACCAGTTGTATGAAACGGAGCGGACTACAAAAGTGACAGCGTTACAACGGGCACCAACTGTTGCTCTCACTGGAGACTACTGGACATCGCTGGGTAACCACAGTTATCTCGGAGTGACAGCTCATTATATTGATGAACTGTAGGTGCTACATTCACATGCTTTGACTGTCATGAAAACAGAAGACAGACATTTTGTAGAAACGTGCGCGGAACATTTTATTCATGTTGCACAGCAGTGGAACGTTTCCAATAAAGTCAGCACACTTAGCACAGATAGTGCAAGAAATATGATTGCTGCTGCGAGACGTCTGCCGTTCGAACACGTGCCCTGCGTCGCGCACACTCTCCAGCGCTCTGTCACAGTGTCTCTGCAGAACAGTGCGTTTGACGATGTCCTGGCCAAATGCAGAAAAGTTGTGGGCCACTTCAAACACAGTCCAGCAAGTGCTGCTGAATTAGAACAGCAACAAATTGAACATGGACAAAAGAAGGAGTCACTTGTACAAGACATTCCAACCAGATGGAATTCAACTCTGGACATGATAAAAAGCGTCCGCAGAAACCAACTGCCACTGAGGGATGTCCTTGCCACACACAACACCAAGATCGCCATGGCAACTACAGCTGAAATGGACAAACTGCAGAGGTTGGAAACCCTACTGGAGCCCTGCAGGTATATTTTTTACGTCATATATTTCTCAGGATATTTTTTGTACTGTATATTTTGTAAGTAAGTGAATGCAATATATTTTGACTGAAATGGGTTTGATTTCCTTTCTCTTGCAGGTATGTGACTGAACTTCTGGGAGGAGAAAAGTATGTTTCATGCTCTGTGGTTCTGCCTGCTTTTTGCCATCTCTCTCGGGTGATGAAGAGCTCGGATGATGACCCTGCCTATGTGGTCAAATTCAAGTCTACGTTCATAACAGACCTGGAGACACGCAAGGAAAACGCCAACATTGCATATCTGAAGATTGCTACCGCATTGGACCCGAGATTCAAGGACCTCAAGTGTTTACCCAGAGCTGAGAGGGGTGAGGTGTGGGCCTCAGTCACCAACTTATTCAAGGAACAGGTTGTTGCAGAGAAATCTGTGGAAGCAACAACATCTGAGCCACCAAAGAAGAAGTTAGCCCTATTGGTTGCTTCATCAGATTCTGATTCTGAACAAGAGGAAGACTCAGTTGAGAACAGTGTGCGTCGATACAGAGCGGAGCCCACCATCAGTACAGAGGCCTCTCCGTTAGAGTGGTGGTCCAAACATGCAGGCTCACACAGCAGTCTGGCCTCCATTGCACAGAAGTACTTGGCCACACCTGCAACATCTGTACCCTGTGAAAGGTTGTTTTCTCTTGCTGGTCATATTGTTCAGAAGAAGAGAAGTTCTTTATCATCTGAAAATGTAAATGACCTTGTGTGTCTCAGCAACTGGCTTGGTGCAGAGGAGTAAGGAAATGTAAAGTCGGAGGAATGGATAAAAAAAAAGTGGATGTTAAAAGTTAATTTTGTCATTGTGCTCAACCTGCATCACTGAAAGTGTTTTTTTTTCTTTCTTTGACTGAGATTTTCCAAAGAAATCCAGAGGCTTTACAGACTAAAAAGTCCCCTGCACAGTAAATTCCAGCTGTGTACTTTTTTTGTGCTAGACCACTTTACCTCACTCTAACAGGGGACCCTTACTACTGAACATAGACTGTTTATGCTGTAGACCGTCTCTCTGCCCGTCCGTCTCTCTGTCCTCAGTGTATATCTGCGTACTGGAAGAGGTGGAGCTTTATTGATAGTTGTCTTTAGTTTTTCAGATCATATTTAAACTGATTATCTCTGATTTGACAAGAAGCTGCTGACTGATGCAGATTACAGGAGTGTTTCCATGACAACCAGAGATGTTCCTTTCAGATGAATGCTGTCAGTGTCTTCTTCTTCTTTCTGATAGATGTGTTAACATCAGCAGTTCCACATCAACTCATATTGTGTTGCTCTGGAGGATCATTTTTTAATCTCTGCATGAACTCTTTAAGTCCCGCCCACGGTTTAAGTGAGACTTGTACCGACTCGCCCGTCTGACTGTCAATCAACAGATCAATATCTCTGACCACATCAGCCACCTTGCTGTGTGTTGCTATGGTGATCCATACCACAGCCTCAGTCTGCTTGTTCCTCTTTCACTGAAGAGTTTCTTGTAATTTATTACTTCTGAAAGTTTCTCCTGTGAGAGCAGAGATGGAAGAAGTACTCACATCTGTCACTTCAGTAAAAGTACTAATACCACAGTATAGAAATACTGTTACAGTAAAATCACTCATTATGCACAATGGACCATTTCAGAATCATATTATTTTATTGTTTTATAATTATTGATGCATTAAAGAGGTCACATTGTGCTTTTCTGCTACATCCCTTTCCTTCCTTTCCTTTCCAGTGTGTTTTATAAATATTCGTGTACAAAGTTGCAGCGCCTGAAGTCCACGCTCAAAGAGAGTTCCTCTCCCCTCAGAGACACTTCTCCTGAGCTCCCTCAATTCTTGTCTTTACTTTTAAAGTAGTGATGTCACCAAGTCACACGTTTCTATTTGTACACACATTTTACTTTCATGAGTCCTTCATGAAGCAGAGAATAAACCTTGATGTTGGTGTGTGTGAGCAGTTTGTTCTCTGATCTAAAGATCCAACAGAAGTATTTGAATGAAGCGCATCATCTCTAAAGCAGAGTCCTACCTGAGCTCCACAGCAGCAGCAGCAGCATCAACAGGTGATCCATGACGTCCAGGTAGACGTCTCTCTGGCGTCTCTCTGCCGTCTGTGTGTCTGCGTGCTGTCCTCAGTGTATATCTGCATACAGGAAGAGGAGGCGCTCTACTGGTGGGTTAGCTGCCTTTAGTTTTACACTGAAGAGTCCTCGTCTGACTGAGTCTCTGTCACATGATCAGGTTCTTCTGTCCGCCATGTTACAGTTTGACCAGAGGATCACACACTTTGTCACCCTGGTGTCTTTGTTCTCACTTTGGTCTGACACAAAGCTGTTCAGTGATTGTCCTGTACAGCATGTGGCGTCATGGAAGTAGTGTAGAACCATAGAACTATGAATCTATAGAGCCAGAGAAAAGTAGGAAAGAATTAAATCGTCTCCGAGGTCATTTTGAGTCTCTTTATAGCAGGTTTATATTTCCTTGTAGTCAACTTTTGTGGTCGTTTGAGTCTCGTTATAGCAAGTTTATATTTCCTTGTTGTCGTTCTAAAACTTGTGGTGGTTTACGTCTCTTTTTAGTCATTCAACATCATTGTTTTGAGTCTCTTTGAAGTCATTTCATAACCTGTGTTGTTGTCTTGAGTCTCTTTTAAAGTCATTTCATAACCCGTGTTGTTGTTTTGAGTCTTTTTGAAGTATTTTCATAACCTTTGTTGTTGTTTTGAATCGCTTCATAGTTGTTTTAAAACTTGTGTTGTTGTTTGTAGCCATTTAAAAAATGTGTTTATTTGGAGTCCCTCTATAGTAGGTGTACTTTTCTTTGTAGTTATTTTACGTCTGTTTTGGATATTTTCACATCCCTTTGTAGTTATTTTATAACTTTTGTGGTTGTTTTGAGTCTCTTTGAAGTCATTTTATAACTTCTCTTTATGTAGGTTTACATTTCTTCATCGTAGTTGAAGTAGTCGTTTTACATATCTGATTGTTTTAAAACTTTTGTTGTTTTGAGTCTCTTCATAGTAGGTTTACATTTCTTCGTAGTCATTTTAAATCTCCGTGGTGGTTTTACGTTTCTTTGTAGTCATTTTAAATGTATGTGGTTGTTTGAGTCTCATTATAGTAGATTTATAGTTCATTGTAGTCGTTCAAGTCTTTTTGTCTTTATTTAACATCGTTGTAATTGTTTCACTTTGTGTTTGTTTTAAAATTTTTGTGGTTGTTTTGAGTCTCTTTATAGTAGGTTCACATCTCTATAGTAGGTTCACATCTCTTTATAGTAGATTCAAGTCTCTTTATAGTAGGTTCAAGTCTCTTTATAGTAGGTTCACGTTTCTTTATAGTAGGTTCACATCTCTTCGTAGTCATTTTAAAACTTAAGTCTTTATAATATGTGTACGTTTCTTTGGAGTGGTTTTATGTCGTTTTTTGTGTTTTCACGTCCCATTGTCATCATTTAAAACTTTTGTGGTTGTTTTGAGTCTCTTCATGTAGGCCTACATCTCTTTGTAGTCGTATTAATGCTTTTGCTGTTGTTTTGAGTCTTTGTAGTTGTTTAAACAACTTTTGTTGTGCTTTTTATCCTCTACATAGGAGGTTTTTGATTCTTTGTGGTCGTTTTAAAACTTTTGCAGTTGAATTGAGTCTCTCTGTAGTCGTTTGTAAACTTGTGTTGTTTAAAGTCTCTTTTTTTATAATTTTACATCTGTTGAGGTTTCACATCTCTTTGTGTTTGTTTTCAAACTTTTGTGGTTGTTTTGAGACTCTCTGTAGTCATTTTAAAACATGTTGTAGCCGACTCACTGCTACTCGCGGGTCCTCCTCAACACAAACACAGTCTTGAACAGTTATTGTTCACACAAACGTTCTTTATTATCATTAAAACAATGCAAACTGTCTCTCACACAGTCCAGCGTCCTCAATACAGTCTGACTCTCCCGGGCTGGTGTTCCTCTGTCCTCCGTTGTGTCACCGGCCAGCAGAGCTCCAGCCTGCTGCTGAACAGGATAAAGGATAATTAGCAACAGGTTACAGCTGTGCCAATTAAACTCAGCCTGAGACTGTTTCCCTGAAGCACTCCTACACATCTCTCCCCTGCAGCTGAGCACAGACCAGCCCCACTGCCACACTTGTGTTGTTTTGAGTCTCTTCAGAGGAGGTTTATGTTTCTTTGAAGTCGTTTTAATACTTTTGTGGTTGTTTTGAATCTCTTTGAAGTCATTTTAATACTTTTGTGGTTGTTTTGAGTCTCTTTAAAGTCGTTTTAAAATGTTTGTGGTTGTTTTAGTCTTTTTTTAGTTAGTTAGTTTTAGTCAGTTTATGTATCTTTGAAGTAGTTTTAAATTTCTTTAGGGTTGTTTTACATCTCGTTGCGGTTGTTTTAAAGCTTCTGTGGTTGTTTGTAGTCTCTGTAGTTGCAATATGTCTGTCTGTATTCGTTTTTTTACAATTATTTGTTATTTTGAGTCTCTTTATAGTCGGTTTATGTCTCTTTAGGGTTGTTTTATAACTTTTTATGGTTGTTTTGAGTAACTTTCTCACTGCCTTTGCCTTTTTTAAATCGTTCCATTTGACCTTTCTGAACTGCATTTCTGTGAAACTGATAACCTTTAATTTCACAAGAAGCTGCTGACTGCAGTTTATAGGACTGTTTGCATGACAACCAGGACATCCTGAGATGTTCCTATCAGATTAATGTTGTCGGTGTCTTCTTATTATTTCCGGAACATGTTTCAACATCAGCACAGTCATTCAGAGGTGACATTACAGCTGCAACTCACCATAATATTAATAGTTGATGAATCTATCAGTTATGTTTTTAAAGTAATCAATCATTGAGTCTATAAAACACGAGTCGTAGTAGTAGTGTTTTTGTTCTATCGTATTTATTATTTTTAGTCATCAAATACGATAAGTAAAGCCTAAAAAAAAAATCAAATTTTATTTGATTTCCAAAAACCATGAATTTTGTTTTCTTTATATTAAGAGATAATGTATTAACATCAAACCAATATTTGATCATTTCCAGCTCCCTTTCAATAGTAAACAAAAGTTCCTTCAAACGTTTTCCTGATCAAAATAAGTTTGTATCGTCACCAAAAATTAAATTTTTTTATAATTTAGTAATATTACAAATATGGTTACTATAAAGTATAAAAAGTATTGGACTAATCACTTATCCCTGTGGTACTCCACAGGTTACCTTCCTAAATCCTGACAGCATGTCATTAACTTTTACACATTGCTGTCTATTGTCCAAGTAGCTTTTCAGCCAAGACTGAGCTATCCCTCTTATCCCATACTTCTCCAATCTTCTCAATAATTTGCTGTGATCTGTAGTATCAAAAGCCTTCTGGAGGTCAACGTAAATACCAATAGAATACTCATAATTTTCAACTGCCTTTGTTATTCCTTCCACCATTTTTCTGGACATTTAACCCTCCTGTTGTCCTCATCCCGTGTATCCCTCCATTTGAACTCGGGTCACTCTGACCCGCATGCATATGTTTGTATACCCTCCCGCTCCCCTTAGCATGCACATGCAGGACAGTATTGGAGTGCACAGCCTTTGCAGATGTATGTCTTAAACCTGTAGCACACAGTGTGTGTTTTATGAACCATGAATTTAGTTTTCTTTATATTAAGAGATAATGTATTAACATCAAACCAAGATTTCATCATTTCCAGCTCCCTTTCAATAGTAAACAAAAGTTCCTTCAAAAAAATCCTGATCAAAATAAGTTTGTATCGTCAGTAAATATAGCAAACTGTCAAGAAACAAATACTCATAAACAACATAAATAAATACATTAGTTCTTAAAAGGAGTTCGAAGTAAACACTTATATTGTCGTACCTCTTCATAATGCTCTCTCCATCACTCAAACAATGAACTATATATTGTATTTATACATATAATATTGATCCTATAAACCTTTGTGACTGGATAACTGTTCTTATGAATTCTCCTTCACATGACCTCATGACATTTTCCATTGAGGTCAAGGAGAAGTGGTCAAGGAAAGAAGTGTTTGACTTTTCAACCGTAGCCTTGAGTTCAGGTTGTTGACTACTATGGACTTTAACACTCAATATAAAGTAAAAGAATAACAACTAATAATAGCATAAGTTATAGATGGATATATTTGTTAATTGGAATTTTGGGAATATTAATAATTAAATTTCTGAATCATGCTCATTGTCCAGGAACTAATATATGTAAAGTATAATGAAAGGCATTTATGTTAATGATAGACGCTCCCCTTTTTCCTTGATTTAATGATGTCATGACGGCCGCAGGTGCAAAACAAAGAGCTGCATTAGGCAACATTGCATTTTCTACCGTGTGACAGAGGATATTATTTGTGTATTAAGTTAACGTTTGCTGCAGAAAATAAAGATAAAAGGAAGAGTTAAAAGATCTCCTGTCCTGTCATTCGCGTAAGAAAATGAAGTCGCTGTGTCTATAGCTCGTTTGCGGCTTAATAACGAACAACACAGACTGAACGCAGCTACAATCATCATCATCATCAAGTCTCTGTGTCCTGCAGTGCCCCCTGCTGGAAGAAACCTCCCAATACATAGTACACACTCACTATACTGGCTTTATTGGGTAGTGCTTCACATTCTGTAGTGGAGGTTAAACTTGTCAAGACCCTGAAGATGAAACCAAAGCCAAACTCCATTGAAAGATGTGCATATTTAAGATATCGTTGCTGTTTGGCTACACTGAGAATTTGCCATAAGACTGTATTAATTTATTCCACATATTATATTAAGCCTTACCGCTTGTGTATCCTTGTTGCTAAGCAAGAGAGGTTTAAATAGGACATTTGTACATGAAGTCTTCTTTTATTTCAGCTGAATATACCATAATACTAGATTAATTTGCTGAGCAAACGGGCAGTCTGAGATTGTAATGTCTAAAGTTCATCAAAATATTCTTCTTTTTCATTGAGAGCAACAGTTTGGAATGAAACTCACCCGGTATGGAAAATCATTTATGTCAAGAAAAGAAAGAAAAGCAGATGGCAAGATGAAAAATACTCTGGATGACTCAATATGTAGAGATAATATATCAACATTTCTACTTTCTAAATAAAAAAATTAAAAAATTAAAAAACAGATCAAAGGTTTGGAACAACATAAAGTCCAAATTCTATTAAAACATCCTGTAATATTTTACTATAAAAGCTTCTTTTATTTAACACCACACTTTTGATGCATTTATGTGTAAACAGATTCAAACATATAGTTATATGTCTGTACGTATATATATTGTGATGGAAAAAAAGTATTTTACTCTGCTTCTGTTTTTCTGTTATCTTGGTTTCACACCTGTTGGAGTCAAGTCACATATCAACTCAGTCTTTTTGCGTATGGTACAAGACTTAGTTCCTGCCACCAGCCACAAGAACTTGTACCATAGTGCGCTCTCACTCTTGCGACTCACCCCTCCTTTATATACTCCATGTCTGATTCTGCAATTATTGAGGATGTGCACCAGAGCGGCCTCTCACTTTGGCATCTCACCTTTGTCTGAACTCACTTTTGAGACTCACACTTCTTCCTCCATGCCTACTTTTGAGTTATGATGATGACGAGTGTTATGTTTTTGGGAAGTAAGGGCCCCAACCCATGCTCTCCGTCTTGTGTTTCAATATTCAACTCAACTGTGTTGAGTTGTTCTTGTACATGCAGACTGCACTCTGTAAGGCCATTGAACCTTTGCTGCAGCCACAATAAAACCAACGAACTTCAAGTTCTGTTTTCTCAGTATTCCTTATTTCAGTTTGAAGAGACTTACACTTAGACGGAAAATAACAAAATTTCCACCACAAACTTGGCTTCACGAACGTGATTCCTTGAGATATCGTCAGGAGCCAACAGCGGACGGTGACCTGATCATCCAGGAGGAAATTTCTCCTGCCTCTACCTCCATAAAAGATATTGAGAGATGAGAGGACCTATCCCAGGCAGCTCCTGATCAAGTCCTCAAAAGATTGGGTTGAAAAAAGTGGTTTTACAGGAGGGGGTTCATTCAGTTTGAGCCAAATACAAAAACTAAAACATACTTAGAAAAGAGAGATTCCGACTTGAGAAAGAATAAAAAAATAAAGGTTAACCAATTAGAAATAATTGAAAGTCACAGAAAATCTTTGAAAATATGTAAGGAAGAAGCAGAATTTAGGGCCAGGAAGAAAATTTGTAAAATGATGACTCTGGTAGACAAAGATACAGACGGACAAATCGTCTCAGAAATACTCTTTTTTACATCCCTCACTGCACAGGGTGGATCCTCGTGTTGAAACATGTCCTCCACCATATCCACCTGATCCAGGCACAGTAAAACCAAAGTTAGAGGCACCTCCAACCACACAAAATCAAAAGGACATGTCCTTCCCACTGACCATGCCCTCACCACAATCCTCTAGTACCCCGGCAAGACCTGCCACTTCCTCAAGATCTATCCTTGACATGGTATGGACTGCCGCTGAAGCCATAAAAGTATGACAACTGGCAACTGGAAAGACGAGGAAGAGCCCGGAGCAGTCAGAGGTGGAGACGGCTCTTCTCACCACACATGCCAACGACAAGCTGCGGAAGGAAAAGAAAGCTGAGTCCAAAGAAAAACAGCTCCACGTGGCTCAACTGACCATGGTCCAAGCTGTCCAGCACATGACCAAAGGAAAAGGTGACCGATAACAAAGAGATTTCGGGTTCAACAGACGAGGCAAAGGCAGGGGACGAGGACGTGGGCTCCGGGGTCCACCATTGGGCAGAGATAATATATTTGCAGCCAGAAAGGTCACTGGGCAGCGGACTGTCCCCGAAGAGGTGAAAACAATCCCCAAGGGTGCAACGCATCAGACTGAGCCGAGAAGGAGGGGGCATGCAGAGAGAGAGGAAGACATCTTGCTGCAGCACCAAAGGGAAGTGAAACAGACACACACACACACACTGCACCACACACACACACACACACACACACACACACTCACACACACACACACACACACACACACACACACACACACACACACACACACACACACACCAGCTAGGGTAACACAGTATGTCTGGTGGAAACATCACAGTCCTGTTGTTTCTGGAAGGGGTAGGTTCGGGTTATGAAGTACAATAATTCTAATTAATTACATAATTAATCAAAAGCTTGTGATTTAAGTAAAAGCTTTAAATTATAAAAAACAAGTAAAATCCTTTACGACAACATTAAGTGAATTTGTGAATTACAATAACAAAATTCTAATGAAATAAATAATTTTCTTAATCACAAAATTAAGCAAAATGCATATGATTTCAGCAAAATCCTTAATTGTAGCACTCTTATATCCCAAATCCTTAATTTAAAAAAATAAGTAAAATCCTTAATAACAACATTCTTGTGAAATAAGCAAAACCCTTAATTATAAAAAAAAGTTAAATCCTTAATTACAAAATTAAGTAAAATCATGAAATACAACAATGAGCAAAATAGTAAAATGTCTTAATGACAAATAAATGAGTTGTTAGGGGCTGATCACATCTGTTGTTCCTATTTATATTATTATGAAAATATTTTAGCTAAATGTCGTCCTGCTGCCAAAATCATCTTCACTTCAATAAATGAGCCATGTGAACCACAAGGGGGCGCTGAAGTGAAGTCATGAAGTTCTTTGTATGTTTTAAATCACAAACACCAACAGATTCTCAACATTGATTATCGTTATACAGAATGTAAAAGACATATGTCAATGTTTCATGTTTATTCTAATTTAATACATCACATTAATAATGTTCCTGATAGTCTTTGGTTTGTAAGACCCGGCTGCTTGGACTCTGGTAAACCTGATCTCAAGTCTAGTTTTCAAATGAAACTTTATATCTGTGAGGTGTTTTTGAAGATTCACGTCTTCAGCAGGAACCAATGGGCTTGGAGCCGAGAGCCACAGACAGGAAGTCAGAACGTATGAAGAGGCGACATATTGTTGAGAGTGAGAAAGACCGGCTATAATAATGTAATATAATATTCCAGCCTTCTTGTTTAAAGGGAACATGCATATCAAAGTGAGCTGATGGTGGTTGTGTGGTAGAAATCCATCTAGATGTGAGATGAGCTCCTTGGAGGAGCTACTCTGCTCCCTGAGCTCCTTCTTCTTCAGCTGCAGGAACACCCAGGTTATAATTATCCAGCTCAATGTCCTCCCGTCTGCCCGGCTGCTGCCCGGCTGCTGCCCCCTGCTGGCCTGGAGAGACATGACAGCACAGTCCTGTCTTCAGTTCACTAAACACAGACCGAGAGCTTCATTTTAGTCGCTGGTCTAAACAACAGACGTGTGTCAGTACCTTACATTAGAAGTAAAGGGCCGTGTTGACCAACAGCAGAGTCAGCGGCAGGATAACAGCTTTGATGATAAGAGGTGTTGGATCTGATCAAGCACATGGACAGTCATCACATCACACAACATCAACATCATCACAGCTCCCTTTGAACCTGAAATCTAGAATCACTTCAACTTATTCCCCTCCAATGAATTGCCGCCTTAACCTGGTTCGAGGGCTTGTGTTCCCCAGTGAGAGCTGCGTTGTTGGGGGCAATAGCTCCTAATAAGGTATCCAAAGGCAAAGTGGCCTCAGGGGAGGGGTCAGACCAAGAATGATTCATTGACCCATTATGAATTGGCTGGAAAGGAGTTGTTGCATCTCGCTCAGAAAAGGGAAACCAGGACCCCTCCAGGAGCCAGACCTGGCTTACATGCTGACACCCTTACATTGTTACAGCCTTTCATCCATACATCCTTACACCCTTACAGCCTTACAGTCTTACATCCTCACAGTCCTACACCCTTACACCCTTGCAGCCTTACATCCTTACAGCCTTACAGCCTTACATCATTACATCATTGCAGCCTCACATCCTTACATCCTTAAACCCTTACAGCCTTACATCCTTGCATCCTTACACCCTCACATCCTTACATCCTTACCGCTCAACCAGAACCCGTTGTCTCTAAAGTCAACATGAGGTCTGGTTGTGCTTCAGAAACGCTCCTCTGGCACCAACTCAAACCCTCACAGAACCTTTCATCTTCTCCTAACCGAGCCGAAGTTCCACAGACAGTGAGGAGCATGCGCCCTGAGGAGTTTGGCATCAAACACAACGTAATCAGACTCCCGAAACACGGGGACCTCAGAAATATCCTTACTGACCTCAGACGCTGTGATAGAACCCGACCTTCACTGTGTCCCTGCAGAAGTGAGACTAGAACCCAAATGCAGCTCTGACTCACACATCTAAAAATCTGGCTCTGCCTCCAACATTTCATAACTCTTAACTCCCTCCCTCCTGGACTTGTCACAACACAGGATCCCTCCGGGATCAACAATAATGAGGAAGGACTGATGAGGTCCCGCTAGGGCCTGACCTGTCTAGTCTGAGCGAGCTGTGGAATATGACTCTTCATAAAGACATAAAGCCACAAAAGAAAAACGCATGCACATCAATCAACCAATCAGCTCTTTCGATCCGAGGATGAGCCCCCACATAGTTCTGTGCACGACTACATCCCCATCAATGAACACTGATGACAAAACAAACCTGGATGATCTGAACATGAGACAAAGACGACATTACAACAGAAAAAGAAGTCGTGACTCATGTTGAGAGTTCAAAGGGCAACTTCCTTTGCGTGTCACCCCAAAAGGCCTCGGATGACCTCCGCTGAGAGAAACCTGGTTCTTAATTAGATTTCGGACTGTTTCACCAAGACCCAATAAAAGTTAATAGTTTCATTTATAAAGGACCAACGGCCACATATAGAATAGTTGTTCGTTTTATCTTTATCTTGACCGGTGAAGTACATTTATTTATCTGACGCTCACACGAAAAAAATAATTAAGTTTTAGAATGCATACCTTTGTTATTTATTGATAGTGGTATTAGGCTCAGATAGCGGTCGGTATGAACCCTCAGTTTAATAATTTTTGACAAACCTTGCTAGGAAACTTAACAGTTATAAGTCTCTCTCCTAACCTTTATGGATATTATAATACCCGGGCCAGAAGCCAAGTGTCCTCCAGGTATAATTTATCACTATTAAGCAGATGTTTTCACAATGTAATGTAGGTGTATTTATGATATCAGTAGTGTGACCGTGGTGGTGAACCTCAAACTTACCACAGTGGCTGAGTGGTTGCCGTGGTGACCCTCCTCCCGGACAGGAGACGGCTCGGACAGGAGACGGCTCGATCAAAGAACTGAGTGAAGGAGCTAAAGAAGGCTACAAACTGGTGATATTTGGTTAAACTGCAATGCAGTTTATTTTTATTTTTAACACAAGATAGAAAAGTTATTATAGCTCTAAACGCAACACTCGAGGACAGAAAATAAGAACTGGAAATTAGTGAGCAAAGTGTTTTGCCTAAATGTCCGGAGAAAAAATAAAATTAACCCTGACAGATCTCTACTCATAACCTGATCTCTTTCACCAACCCTCTAAACTTTGCTGTTAGGATATATATATATATATATATTCATCACCTGCCACTCAAGCCTCAATTAGCTCGAGGGGCTCCCCCCTTCTTCTCCTTAACTTCTGCTTTTTGCACCCTTCCAGACTTAAGACTGACACCGTGCTCACTTAATATCCAAATAAGGCAATTTGATTCCAGTACAGTTCTCCTCATGTCACCTGAATACAATATATCATAATCACCTTATTATAAGAAAGTACATGGTTTTACAGAGTATACTTGAATACCATATATCATTATAACAACCTTAAAAGAAAGGACCGTTTACAAATCATACTGGTTACATTACATTTGCGAAGCAATGATTATATAAAGAGTATACTTTCACATATATGTACTCTTCCACAAGGTGGACGATCGTCTTTATTAGCCAGATGTACCTAAACCTGAGCATTATAATGCAAGTTAAAAAAGAGACAAAACCCAGAATAAAAGTTAAAACTTCATCGAATACAAAGATAAAAAGATTAATATGTTTTAAGGATCTGCTATCTAGTTCTTCATTTGGCTTTAGCTTCATCTAGCAATAGAGAAGTTGTTATTGAGCAAATACGTTTCAACGATGACCTGCTGTTACTTCGGCTTTCTAGCTGAGGATATGGGGTACATAACAGGATATGGGGTACATAACAGGATATGGGGCCCCCTCTTAAGCATTAATTTCCTCTTTGCATTGTATCTATAGCATTTAGCTGTTGAAAACTACCGTCTCCGGAGACACATGTATGTGGCCGTTAAACACTGAAGACTAAACATATCCGGCTCTCGATAGAGGCCCAAGCACATCCTGTCCACAGCCGGCTCAGTCCTTTATGATAATGCTAGCTCCTATGATATCATGTTACATTTATTTGTTTTGTTGTCTATTAAGTTCATTGTTTTCTCTGAGTGTTAAAACACGATCAGTTAAAAGTTAATTAAAGGCAAGGGCATTACATCTACTGAGGTATTCATGTTAAAATTGCATGTCTTCCAACAATGCAGAACCTTTCAACCTTCTAAGGGTGCAAACAAGATCCCACCAGGAACCAAGGGTTCTATCTAGAACTCACTATGGGTTCCTCATGAGGTTCATAATCAACCGGGGCTGACGTGGTTAACATATGTGCTTTTAAAAATCCTTGAAGAAGGAATGGGTTCTTCAGAAGCAAATGGTTCTGGGTAGAACCTCAGCCCTTCAGGAAGAACCTGTTTGGAACCCGTGTTTCTAAGAGTGTAGAAACTATAGCTGACAGATCAATGTAGTGGAGTAAAAGTCTAAAGTACTATGAAATGGAAACAGGTTACTTCACAGCAAAGGGTCTGTACTTCGGTACTTTGACACTTTCTACCATTGATTGAGAGAAGGAGCAAGAAGAAAAGGAGGAAGAGGAGAAGAAAGGAAGCCTCTGACCAGAGTGGATTGAAAGAACATTAAAGCTCATCTTTTATCTTCTTCTTTGTCTTCTTCTCTTCCTTGTGGAAGACTTTTCCATCCGCCTGCTTCCTCCAGCTCAGTTTGATGTCGTCATTCAACCCCTGGTCCTTCATCCTCTGTTTGAGCTGGGAGACAAAAAGATTTACTTCCCTGAATGTCGCTGACAGAGAAGAACTCTTCACTAAACGCTGTTGTTCATTTACATCCTGCATCCTCTCTCACACTGTCCTCATGTGGAAACTCTGCTTTAGAAGTACTCTGGTTTCCACTAGAACAGCGTTGTTGTTTGCATGTTTTTTGGACACAAGTCTACCTTCAATAACGACGTGTCCACGTTTGCACTGCACATTTAGCACATTTACATTGTTCTTAGTAGTCCTCTGAATCACATATCACCTGGTGTTCTGTTTTTAATGTGAGAAAGATGTACCTGCTTCAAGAGGTCCTCCATCACCACAGGGTCATTCAGATCCAGAGAGGAGCTTCTTTTCACCAACCTCACTTTGATCACTTGCTTTGAAACAGCCACAACTTCTAAAAAACAAACAAACTTCATCAGTCACAACATTTATGGCTAATAATAATCAACATCCGTGAATTTTTAACACTTTGAAAGATAAAAGATAAATGTAATATAATTTTTCATCAGCTCAATCTTTAAATATGGCTGGTGCAAGAACCCCTTAAATTAGCTTAGCTTGACATGGACTTAGCATTAGCGCATCACTGTGCCCAGCACTCTCCATCATCTGCAGTTGATCTGCATATTCAATGTGTTTTCTCTCCATAATTTGATGTCTATAGATTTCATTTTGATGTTTTTGGGTGGTTTTAATACACACATACTGTACCTCTATAAATATCCCTGCATATACAGACATACACACATACTGTACATCTATAAATATCCCTGTATATACACACATACACACACAATGTACATCTATAAATATCCTTATATATACACACATACACACACACTGTACATCTATAAATTTCCCTGCATATACACACATACACACATACTGTACCTCTATAAATATCCCTGTATATACACATATACACACATACTGTACCTCTATAAATATCCCTGTATATACACAAATACACACATACTGTACATCTATAAATATCCCTATACATACACAAATACACACATACTGTACATCTATAAATATCCCTATACATACACACATACACACATACTGTACATCTATAAATATCTCTATACATACACATATACACACATACTGTACCCTATATCCCTGTATATATATATAATATATATACATATATATATATACGTATATATATATACGTATATATATATAATCATCCGCCTATCCGCCTATTCCACCCACCAGGGGGCGCTGAAGCGGAAAACCGGATACGAAGAGCCCTGAACCCGCGAAGAAGAAGCAGCAGAACCGGAAACGAGCTCCTTTTGTTTTGAAAGAGGGAAATTTAAAAAGTCGACGGATAAGCAGAGGTACACAAACAAGCGGAATAAAGCCTCGGACCGCGGAAGCAAAGAAGGTTCTGCTCTTAACTTTCCTCCGAGATACGAAGATAAACTCTCTCAGTCCGCGTTTGTCGTTTTTAATCTTTAAAAAATGTTTATTTGACGTCAGCAGCTGTTTTCTAGGTTTTTCTAGGTTTTTTGTGGATTTCTATTAATTGTCTTTTATCTATGTTTCTATTTCTCTGCTGTATTGAACTTTTTAGTTTTCATGTCTCTGAAGGACTGTTGTGCTGAATAAATTATTTATATAGAATATTATTATCATTATATTATTATTAATATTATTATTATTATTATCATCATTAATCTGTCCTTGCAGAGCCACCTCACACCAACATGAAGAAGAAGGCGAGGATGTCGCGGGTTGCAGACGAGGAGTGTGAGCGATTGTCATTATTCATTATTCATAATTCATTCATTCCACAGATGTAACAATATTTATCGTCTCAATATTTGAGCCCAGATTCCAGACGACTCTTTGTGCTTTAAGAAGCTATTATTCTTCTCCTCCTCCTTCTCCTCCTCCTTCTGTGTCCTTCGTCCAGGCTGCGCTCTCTGCCGGCTCAGTGACGACGACCCGGCCGTTTTTGGGGAAAAGGTCACACTGAAAGAGCAGAAGCTCTGTGTGCACTACTTCTGTCTGGTGAGTGTGTGTGTCCTCTCGTAGCCTCTGCAACATGTGTGTGTCCTCTCGTAGTCTCTGAAACGTGTGTGTCTCCTCTCGTAGTCTCTGAAACGTGTGTGTCTCCTCTCGTAGTCTCTGAAATGTGTGTGTGTCCTCTCGTAGTCTCTGAAACGTGTGTGTGTCCTCTCGTAGTCTCTGAAATGTGTGTGTGTCCTCTCGTAGTCCAAACACCCCCACCTCTGAAACGTGTGTGTGTCCTCTCGTAGTCTCTGAAACGTGTGTGTCCTCTCGTAGC
Source organism: Ophiodon elongatus (assembly GCA_016806645.1). NCBI lineage: Eukaryota > Metazoa > Chordata > Actinopteri > Perciformes > Hexagrammidae > Ophiodon > Ophiodon elongatus. The sequence goes on from JACSYO010002007.1 coordinate 66,672, forward strand.
CTCTGAAACGTGTGTGTCTCCTCTCGTAGCCTCTGAAACATGTGTGTGTCCTCTCGTAGTCTCTGAAACGTGTGTGTCCTCTCGTAGTCTCTGAAATGTGTGTGTGTCCTCTCGTAGTCTCTGAAATGTTTGTGTGTCCTCTCGTCGCCTCTGAAACGCGTGTGTGTGTCCTCTCGTCGCCTCTGAAACGTGTGTGTCCTCTCGTAGTCTCTGAAACGTGTGTGTGTCCTCTTGTAGCCTCTGAAACGTGTGTGTGTGTCCTCTCGTCGCCTCTGAAACGTGTGTGTGTCCTCTCATCGCCTCTGAAACGTGTGTGTGTCCTCTCGTAGTCTCTGAAACGTGTGTGTGTGTCCTCTCGTAGTCTCTGAAACGTGTGTGTGTCCTCTCGTAGTCTCTGAAACGTGTGTGTGTCCTCTCGTCGCCTCTGAAACGTGCGTGTGTCCTCTCGTCGCCTCTGAAACGTGCGTGTGTCCTCTCGTAGTCTCTGTAACGTGTGTGTGTCCTCTCGTAGTCTCTGAAACGTGTGTGTGTCCTCTCGTCGCCTCTGTAACGTGTGTGTGTCCTCTCGTAGTCTCTGAAACGTGTGTGTGTCCTCTCGTAGTCTCTGAAACGTGTGTGTCCTCTCGTAGTCTCTGAAACGTGTGTGTGTCCTCTCGTAGTCTCTGAAACGTGTGTGTGTCCTCTCGTAGTCTCTGAAACGTGTGTGTGTGTGTGTCCTCTCGTAGTCTCTGAAATGTGTGTGTGTCCTCTCGTAGTCTCTGAAACGTGTGTGTGTGTGTGTGTGTCCTCTCGTAGCCTCTGAAACGTGTGTGTGTGTCCTCTCGTAGCCGCTGAAACATTCCGAGTGTTTAGGTTTCGCTGTGATACTGTTTCTTCGTGTGTCAGCTGACGTCTTGTGGAGTTTACCAGCGAGGAGAAGAGGACGAGGGCGTCTTCGGTTTCCTGGTGGACGACATCAGACAGGAGGTCCGCCGCTCGGCTCGACTGGTGAGAGATTAAAGGGTTCTTTTATCTGGTTCCTCCTCTGTGTGTTTATTATGTGTTTATTATGTTTACTGTGTGTTTATTCTGTGTTTACTGTGTTTTTATTCTGTGTTTTATCATATTTACTGTGTGTTTATTATGTGTTTTCTGTGTTTTATCATGTTTACTGTGTTTTATAATGTTTACTGTGTTTTATAATGTTTACTCTGTGTTTATCATGTTTACTGTGTTTTATAATGTTTACTCTGTGTTTTATCATGTTTACTGTGTTTTATAATTTTTATTATGTGTTTACTGTGTTTTATCATGTTCACTGTGGTTACTGTGTTTTATAATGTTTACTTTGTTTTTATTATGTTATTACTGTGTTTTTATCGTGTTCACCGTGTTTTATCATGTTTTATGTGTTTACTGTGTTTATAATGTTTACTGTGTCTTATCATGTTTACTGTGTTTTTACTATGTGTTTACTGTGTTCACTGTGTTTTATCATGTTTACTGTGTTTTATTATTTTTACTGTGTTTTTAGTCTGTGTTTACTGTGTGTTTACCGTGTGTTTACCTTGTGTTTACCGTGTATTTACCGTGTGTTTACCGTGTGTTTACCGTGTGTTTACCGTGTGTTTACCTTGTATTTACCGTGTGTTTACCGTGTGTTTACCGTGTGTTTACACATGTTTCAGATGTGTAGCGGCTGTAAGAAAAAGGGCGCGTGTGTTGGCTGTAATGTCAGAAGCTGCCGGAGGATGGTCCACTTCCCCTGCGGGAGGAAACGCAGCTTCATCTCTCAGTTCACTGGACTCTTCCCGTGAGTGGACACGTGAAACACTTTGCTTTTATTACGGTCGGCTCTCGTACACGTAGAAGGCTCCAGTCCCAAGGGCAGAGAGCATCGATGACCTCTAACCTCCCCGGTGAGAAGGTTTATGTGGTCTACCCGTCTCTGTGTGCAGGTCCTACTGTCCAGATCACAGCCCTACTCAGTCTCTGTGTGCGGGTCTCGACCTCAGTCTGCCTCAGTCCTGCTCCGTCTGTCTGGACTCCATCGACCCCGTTCTCAGCTACTCCGTCCTCAAATGTCCGTCCTGCCACGCCAGCTGGTTCCACAGGGACTGTGTGCAGGTGCTTTGACCCTTTGTTTCATTTCCCTGCCATTTTAAAAAAAAAAAAAAAAAAAAAAAAAATAAGAAGAAGAAATCTGTAAAATAATAAGAAATATTAAGAGGAACAAACACGATTATTAATAAGAAAATAACACAATGTGGACCTATAATGAGAAAACAATTAATATATAAAAGAAAAGAAAAAATACACAAAATATAATAGAATAATTATTGTTATTATGTTTATTGGTTGAATTATTTCTGTATCTATGTATTTATATCTTTTTAAAATATCTATTCATTTTTACATATAAATTATTTATTATATTATTATTATTATTATTTTATTTTTATATTTTCCTGACAGCTTTTGCTCTTCTGTATTTTTTAGTTCAAGAAGCCGGAAGCCTTTTCATTAATATAATAAGGAAGAAGAAGAAAAATACTTCATATTGAAATGAATAAATATGCAGAAAATACTTATACTTATGTATTTATATTTAATACAATATATGTAGAAATCATACAGAATAAATAAATAAAAGAGGACATGTTGGGTTGTGGATTCTTCAACAGACATTTGTCCTTATTTTCTTAATAATTTCTTAATGAGAATACTAATCAAAATGATCATTAGTAAATGGCTGCAGACGAGACGCCTCGAGGGTAAGATGGTAAAATATGCTGAGATTTGGATGAACTGTAAACAAACAGACCTCCAGCAGAGAGTCTCTTCAAAAGAATCATTTATTTTGTAGTTCATTTCCAGGAGAGCACCACAGTTTACCTGTCTGTGTACCTGTCTGTGTACCTGTCTGTGTACCTGTCTGTGTACCTGTCTGTGTACCTGTCTGTGTGCCAGCGTCAGGCCCACAGCGCCGGCCTCTTCTTCTTCAGATGTACTCTCTGTAGCAACAAGGAGAGCTTCCAGGAGGAGATGCTGAGGATGGGGATCTACATCCCAGAGAGGTAACACGGTCCTGAACACGTGGCGAGCCGATCATGTGATCACACCTGAGCGCTGCAACAACAGGCAATGTGGGATTGTGGGTAGTATGAGGCAACATACACACAACTACATTTCCGTTTTTAAAATGCATTTCTTTTGCTACGTTTACGCCGAGCGTCCTCACTGCTCACTTTAAAACCATCAGACATGACGTGTCCTCTGATTGGTCAGGCCACCAGAAGACAACACACATCAGCTGATTATTGATCGACCACCAGGTTAACTCAACATGGATAACAGATTACAGGCGTTGCTGTTAAATTCTACATTTTATATAATTCTACTGCCGACATGAAGCAGCTGTTACTGGAGCGGTTAGTGAGCGGCGTGTCCAGCGGCGGTATCGAACCTACGGAGCGGAGCTCTGAAGGTTTGAGAACGACGACGGACACAAAACGGAGGACTACTTTTCTTATTCACGATTATTTTGTTCTGAACAACTATTGTGACGTTCACACAGAAACTGTAAAGGAACAAAAACATAAATGCTCTCCAGTACGACCGTTTTTTTTCCAACTAAATTTGTCTATTTGAGTGCAATGGGGGAAATATAAAATATGATCTGAAGTACCAAGCACAACCTTTTATTATTTAAGAAGTACAGTAATACTCTGTTGTAATTTAACTCACCAACCAATCTACTTCCTGTTTACACCTGCATGCCCAGTGGACGTGAATAGATCATTTCTAAATCGATGCTGAACCGCTCGTACATCCACACTCAAAGGTTTTTGTTTTAAAACGGTGTATTATTGAGGATGTAGCTTTTATTTTGATTTCTTCTTGTCTGCAGAGATGCATCATGGGAGTTGGAGGCAAACGCGTATTCAGAGCTGCTGGAGGTTTACATGCGCTGCGACGCTCTCGCCTGCCTCTGCAACGACGGACGGTCGCACTCGGCCAAGACGGGGTATTTATGTCCTCAAGTTACCGTTAGACTCCCAACGTTAGGACAGATAGACACACTGTGACTGTGAGTGGTGGAGAACAATGGGAAGAATTTAACAAGCTCCCCCTAGAGGCTGCAGGGTTCATTACAGAGACCATCCTCATACCAAGCAGTCAATTAATCTATTCCATTTAAAGTGTAGAGAAGATAGAACTCTTAATGGTTCTTTTTTATTATTTTGTGAGAAAAAAAGACGATTAAGAACAGAATCCACATTTCTTTATTATTCTTGTATGTAAAGAAAGAGTTTTTTTCTTGAGCAGCAACACAAGCAGTTCTAAAATGCTAGCTACTAGCGTGACGCAATCTTCTGCACATCTGTCAGAGGAAGTGTTGCATTGTGGGTACTAGGTGTTTCATTCTCTGGTTCTGCTGCATCCTCTTTGGTCCACTTTGTAGACCGTAAACCTGCCAGTACCAGCAAGTGGAGCAGCACACACAATGTGTGACCATGTTGTTGTTGTTGTTGTTGTTGTTGTTATTGTTGTTTGTTTCAGTTGGTTTGAGGTGATTCGCTGCCGGCTGTGTGGCTCCAGAGGGACTCACAGGAAGTGTTCGGGGTTGAAGTTGGACACCAGCGACTGGGCCTGCAGCGACTGCACTCAGGCCACTGACGGGAAAGGTCTGATGGAATAATGATTACATAATAATATAAATATAAAAATATATAAATATAAATGATGATTTACTGAAGTCTGGAGGAAATGGATCCGCTCAAGATCCTCGTCTAATATCGCTAAACGTTCTCCATTTTCAAACATGGGTCATTACTTTGTCATAACCTGTTTTCATTTGGGGCTGACATTTTTTAATAGATTTACAATTATTGTTGATATTGTTACTGATAGTGTTGGAATTATGGAATTATGCTGCAGTTGTTTTAAGTTAATCATAACTCGTCTTCTACAGCCTCCCTGGTTGCGTCTCCTCAGGGAGGACAGAGGAGGAGTCTGCTGTCCAAACGCCACCTGTCCCCCATCCACTCCTCCATCAGCTGTAAGAGGTAAACAAACCTAACGCACCTCTCGTCCATCAGCTGTAAGAGGTACACAAACCCAACGCACCTCTCCTCCATTAACTGTAAGAGGTACACAAACCCAACGCACCTCTCCTCCATTAGCTGTAAGAGGTACACAAACCCAACGCACCTCTCCTCCATTAGCTGTAACAGGTACACAAACCCAGCGCACCTCTCCTCCATTAACTGTAACAGGTACACAAACCCAGCGCACCTCTCCTCCATTAGCTGTAACAGGTACACAAACCCAACGCACCTCTCCTCCATTAGCTGTAATAGGTACACAAACCTAACGCACTTCTCCTCCATTAGCTGTAAGAGGTACACAAACCCAACGCACCTCTCCTCCATTAGCTGTAAGAGGTACACAAAGCTAACGCACCTCTCCTCCATTAGCTGTAAGAGGTACACAAACCCAACGCACCTCTCCTCCATTAGCTGTAAGAGGTACACAAAGCTAACGCACCTCTCCTCCATTAACTGTAAGAGGTACACAAACCCAACGCACCTCTCCTTCATTAGCTGTAAGAGGTACACAAAGCTAACGCACCTCTCCTCCATTAACTGTAAGAGGTACACAAACCTAACGCACCTCTCCTCTATCAGCTGTAAGAGGTACACAAACCTAACGCACCTCTCCTCTATCAGCTGTAAGATGTACACAAACCTAACGCACCGTTGACGAACCTTCACATCCAGGTGACGTTCCAGGTGTTTGTTGTCATGACGATGCATGATGAATGGTCCCTTTTTAAATTTGATTGACAGCTGACCCCTCCCTCTCTCAGACTGTCGTTACCTGTTGGATCCGGATCACCTGAGGGGATCCTGCAGGCTCTGGGCCCTCAGCTCTGTCCCCTCAGTGTGCAGGTGGAGGTGGACGGGTATCAGGCTCTGTCTGCAGGGGTGGAGCTAGTGAGGAGGGCCGACTTCGACCCCACTCGCACTCTGTCCGTCCGGTAAGCGGACGACAAGCGCACCTTTTATCTCAGTAAAGTTAGTGTCCACCCGGGTATCGATCAACGTGTTTACCTTCTTTATCTTCTCCGTCCAGCTTCAAAGACGACCAGCTGACTACATTTCCCAGCAGCCTCAAGGACAGCGACGCGGCCAGGCAGTACTTCCTGAAGCTGCTGGTGCAGCAGATCCAGGACTCTGTGGTGTTTGAGGGTCCAGACGGATCCAAGAACCTGGCGCTGGACTCCCAGGGTATGGATCTTTAGTTCGGTCTTTATTAAAACCCTCTGAGAGGAGGCGAGAGGCTGGAAACATGAGAATAGTTGAATATTGATAACATGTGGAGCCTCCATGTTTTTCCCAACATTGATAAAACTTGTAGTCACTTAGAAACATGTTGGATATATAAATTACATTGGTTCCCAATTTTTGTAAATCAAAGAAATTATGTTTAAAAAAAAATTAAAATCTAGAGCACAGAGAGTAGACTGACGGGTCAGAGGGTCACCGGCTGTGATGGTCTGTGTTGGTCTGTGGTGGTCTTTGATGGTCTGTGATGGTCTGCGTTGGTCTGTGATGGTCTTTGTTGGTCTGTGATGGTCTTTGTTGGTCTGTGATGGTCTGTGGTGGTCTTCGTTGGTCTGTGATGGTCTGCGTTGGTCTGCGTTGGTCTGTGATGGTCTGCAGCCCTGCGTGAGGACCTGTACTTCGACATGGGCTGCCTGCTGGCTCTCTCTCTGGCTCACGGCGGTCCTCCTGTCGGCTTCTTCTCCGGCGCTCTCTACCAATGTCTCTTCAACCACCCGCCCAACCGCCCGCTCACCGTCACCCACATGACCCCCGACACACACCTGACCCGCCGGGTCAGCCGGGTGAGTCCCACGCTTACGTCACGGGGTCGTCGTCCAATCGGAGGGTTGAATTGACTGACTGGCTGGCTGGCTGGTTTCAGATCGCGGAGGCGGAGTCTGTAGACGAGCTGGTGGAAGTCGTGGCGGCGAGTCGGGAGCTCCTGGAGTTGGCCGGCTGCAACCGACCAATCGGCAGCCTGGCGGAGAGAGAGGCTCTGGTGGAGGACCTGGTCGGCTTCACCCTGATCACCAGGATGCAGCTGCCTCTGCAGAGGTAGAGGCTGCTGCTGCCTTCAGGGCCCACTCACAGAAACAGGAAGTCACAGCTTCATCTCATCTCCAGTATAATTCTACATCTCGTTCCAGTAAACGTGACTAATGATTTAACATTACGTCCAAAAAGCTACATATTAAACATTAATGTAACTTATTGATTGAGCCGTGAGCTTCATGATCCGTTGCACCACTAATATTTACAGATGATGTCATCATATCACTTTCATTATGTCCTTGTGTGTGTGTGTGTGTGTGTGTGTGTGTGTGTGTGTGTGTGTGTGTGTGTGTGTGTGTGTGTGTGTGTGTGTGTGTGTGTGTGTGTGTGTGTGTGTGTCCTGCAGGTTTCGGGAGGGCCTGCAGACGCTGGGCGTCTTTGAACAGGTGAGTTTAAAGATGTCCAGGTAGATCCTGACTCTCTGCTCGTCTCTTGTTCAGCACCTTTTTCAGACTGCTCTTAACCCATGTGCATCAGTGAAGCCCTGCTTTAGGTCTGACGCCTCAATTCATTCATTTAACCGATAAAACAACACGTTCGTTACGTTCACCGATGCACGGACTTGAACACGCGGGTTCAGGGACCAGGGTTTAGGATCCATGGTTCTAGGGTTTAGGGTTTAGGATCCAGGGTCCAGGCCGCTGTGGTCTGATCCAGGTCTGCTCTGATCCAGGTGCAGCTCTTCCCGGCGGCCTTCGGCGGCGTGTTCTGTGAGGCTCGTCTCTCGGCCCGGATGCTCGCTCAGGTCTTCGGCGTCCTCTTCTCCCAGCAGGAGGTCCGGCTGAGCAGGGAGACGCCCGTCTCCTCCTTCTGGAGACGCCTCCTGCTGGACTGTGAAGGTAAAGACCGGCACGCTCAGATCCACATCCACAGGAAGCCGAATCCTCGGCAGCTTCCTCATGTTTCATTTATTTAAAGGATCGTCATCGTCCTCTCCTCTTCTCTCTTGTTTCCTCTCCTCTCTTGTGTTCTCTCCTCTCTTGTGTCCTCTCCTCTTCTCTCTTGTGTCCTCTCTCCTCTCTTGTGTCCTCTCCTCTTCTCTCGTGCGTCCTCTCCTCTTTTGTGTCCTCTCCTCTTCTCTCGTGCGTTCTCTCCTCTCTTGTTTCCTCTCCTCTTCTCTCTTGTGTCCTCTCTCCTCTCCTCTCCTCTCCTCTCCTCTCCTCTCCTCTCCTCTCCTCTCCTCTCCTCAGTTGGGAGGAGTTCTATCTCCCTGCAGGACCTTCTTCATTTTGCTACAGGAGCTGAGGAGCTCCCAGCAGCCGGCCTCCTCCCTCCTCCCTCCATCTCCTTCCTCCACCCCGTGGAGTTGTTGAGGGACGAGGGGCTCTTCCCTCAGAGCGAGCCCAGCTCCAACCGCCTCCTTCTGCCCGTCACCTCCTCATACCAGGCCTTCAAAAGCTCCATGGAGCAGGCGGTCAGCCACCACGTGCACCTCCTCCCCACAGCCAGTTAGAGGAGGAGGAGGAGGAGGAGGAGGAGGAGGAGGAGGAGGAGGAGGAGGAGGAGGAGGAGGAGGAGGAGGGCTTTATGATCTGCATGTTTTATTTTCTGTTGCCCGTCTCTCTTTTCTCATCTTCATCATCTTCATCACTAAAGAAGATAATGAAGAAGATGAAGATGAGTCGAACGTTTTTGAAGCAAAAACCTGCAACTCAGAATTTTCACTTTAAATTCAGGAATCAATAGAAAGTATTTTTATTTTCCTAAACTTGCAGCTGGACGTGACTCAATGTTTTGTAAATTTATAAATATCTTTAATGTTTTCTGAGAACTTTATTTTGGGAGTTGCTTTTGATTCATTCATGTTTTAATTGTACAGTTTATGGATCTGATTGTCTGTTTTATCTGACTTCAACACTTTGCTTTATTAATGTCATAAATATAATCACAGATACACATTTACTGAATTATTTATTATTAAAATAGTGACTCACGCTCCTGTAACTTGGTAAAGAATCAACAGGAATTATGATTAAAGTCCAGAACACATGAAGTAGATCTGATATATATTTTAGTGTGTGAAGCCTCAGACTTTGCTGCCTCCTGATTGGTTCAAATCCTGTCTCATAAAACGGGTTCAAACTCAACGTAAAACCTCAAGTTGTGCCGTTTAACTCCCGTTCATGTTTTTATGGTTAATAACACGTTAAAATGTTAGTGTAGTTGTAGTTTCACCGTCATTTTAAATACATAAGGCATATATTTTTTATATATATATATATTATCAGATGCTTCTCATTTCATTTGATTAATTTTAAGGATTGATGCTCTAAAGAAATATATTAAATATGCAGAAAATCCGTTCATTCATTTTTTATTATAACCTTACAATCTTGTTTAAAAACTTAAGTACGTCATTATTAATTATTAATGAGTTAAAGTGACAACGAAGAGCTGCAGAGTAGAATCATTTAAGTCTTCACCTTGAAATCAGTTATTACTTTAATATCTCAGTCACGTTACAGCAATAATAATAATAATATAATCATCTGTTCAGCTCCTGATTATCAGTTAATGGATTTCTGTCTTTTATTTTCTGTCCTTTTCTTCAACTTTCTTGTTTTCTGTGTGTTTTGCTTTCTTCAACTTTAAACAACTGAACTCACATAAGAATATAATGCGCATGATAATTATGTGTTATTTATATCCGATGGGAACATTTCTGCTGCGCAATGATAATAAACTTTTCAAAACAAAGTGCTTCACATGATTGAATCAAGATTAAAACATTTCAGGAGGCAAATAAAACCTGAGAATTAGTTCAAATGTAATTAAATACTAACAACTTTCATGTTTTTCTTTTTAAACATATTTAATGAGCATCGTTGGAGGGAGTCATCCCCAGTACGTAATAACTTAACAACTTGAAACATACATTTGCTTTATTGTTTTGGTGCATAACAATAAAGAAAGTAAGAGAAAGTAAAAGATAAAAAGCAGTCAAGAAAAAGAAAAAATAGCAAAATTTCTGAAAAAAACATAAAAACATTATAAAAAATATGTACAAGAAGTATTCAGATTATTTACTGCACGGTGCAAATACTCCATTACGAGTAAAAGTCCTGCATTCAAAAGTAAATGAGTATTTATTAAAATGAACTTGCAGTATGACAGTAAAAGTGCACTTTATGAAAACCTCTCTTATATAAATATACATATGTGTTACACTTTATATATATAATATTATTGATACTATGTTTTAGCAGCATTTTTATGTTTTTAAAGTAGGGTGAATATAAAAAACTTTATATAATACTGTTATCTAGTTTAATTTATAAGAATCTTTTTTAAACTGATCATATGTAAAAGTATAAAGTTTTAGTAGTTACATTCCACCTCTGGCAGAGTGAGACCTCTTAAATGTTACCTTCTTGTTTGTCTCTGGAAACAGCGGCAGAGTGAAACCTCTTTAATTATTTCTTCATTATTTTTTTCTGAAAACAGCGCCAGAGTGAGAGCTCTTTAATATTTCCTCATAATTTGTCTCTGAAAAAATCAGCAGAGTGAGACCTCTTTAATTATTTCCTCATTATTTGTCTCTGAAAAAAGCAGCAGAGTGAGACCTCTTTAATTATTTCCTTGCTGATTTTATTTGGAAACAGCGCCAGAGTGAGACCTCTTTAATTATTTCCTCATAATTTGTCTCTGAAAAAAGCAGCAGAGTGAGACCTCTTTAATTATTTCCTTGCTGATTTTCTCTGGAAACAGCGCCAGAGTGAGACATCTTTAATTATTTCCTCATAATTCGTCTCTGAAAAAATCAGCAAAGTGAGACCTCTTTAAATAGTTCCTCATTATTTGTCTCTGAAAAAACAGCAGAGTGAGACCTCTTTAAATAGTTCCTCATTATTTGTCTCTGAAAAAACAGCAGAGTGAGACCTCTTTAAATATTTCCTCATTATTTGTCTCTGGAAACCGCGGCAGAGTGAGGCCTCTCTTTATTTACCGCTTCTCCGACGGGCTGTCGCCACGTCATCAGACTCTCCGTCATCACCAACAACATCCAACATGGCGGCGTCTGTCCGGGAGAAGCAGACAGGTTAGTCAAACTGATTTTATTCTTCATTACCGGTTGTTTTTCAGCGGTAACCGGTGGCAGAGTGTATCTGGGTAACTGCTCGTTAACCAGCGGGCTGAAGAGAACCGCTGCTCTGGTTTTATATTCATATTTACGGTCTGAAAAGGTGTTTTAGAGCCTCGAATAGAAACTGAGATATTCATCATTTCAACTCGTTTTGTGATGGAAAAACTCTGAATATGAACCGATGTTGTTCATGGACACCACGCAGTGACTGAGAAGAGATGCATGCCGGGAGAAAGGAAGTATGTGTGAGGCTGCTTGTGTTGATGAGCAGGTCGAGGCCTTCACTGCTCTGCAGTCTGGGGGTTGTAGTCCTTTCATGAGAGGCTGAGGGAACGTAGGACAGAGGGAACGTAGGGAATGTAGGACAGAGGGAACGTAGGGAATGTAGGACAGATGGAATGTAGGGTAAGTAGGGCAGAAGAAACGTAGGGAACGTAGAAAACGTAGGACAGAGGGAACGTGATAACTCAGGTGATAACTAGGTAATAACTCAGGTGATAAGTCAGGTGATGAGTCAGGTGACAACTAGGTGATAAGTCAGGTGATAATAACTAGGTAATAACTCAAGTGTTAACTAAGGTGATAAGTCAGGTGATAACTAGGTAATAACTCAAGTGTTAACTAAGGTGATAAGTCAGGTGATAAGTCAGGTGGTAACTAGGTGATAAGTCAGGTGATAACTAGGTGATAAGTCAGGTGATAACTAGGTGATAAGTCAGGTGATAACTAGGTGATAAGTCAGGTGATAACTAGGTGGTAACTCAGGTTCTAACTAGGTGATGGAGTGGTGATGTCACCAGAGAGAACAGATGAATGAACAGTTCCTGTGTTTGTTCCTTCAGTCGCTCTGAAGCGGATGCTGAACTTCAACGCTCCTCCTCTGAAGAACACAGCAGCTGAGCCAGTATGGAAGGTAAAAACACCAACAAGTACACATATTTATTACGGAGACACACATGTTGTTTATTACGGAGACACACATGTTGTTTATTATGGAGACACACATGTTTATTATGGAGACACACATGTTATTTATTATGGAGACACACATGTTTATTATGGAGACACATATTGTTTATTATGGAGACACATATTGTTTATTATGGAGACACATATTGTTTATTATGGAGACACATATTGTTTATTATGGAGACACATATTATTTATTATGGAGACACATATTGTTTATTATGGAGACACATATTATTTATTATGGAGACACATATTGTTTATTATGGAGACACATATTGTTTATTATGGAGACACATATTGTTTATTATGGAGACACATATTGTTTATTATGGAGACACACATATTGTTTATTATGGAGACACACATTTTGTTTATTATGGAGACACATATTGTTTATTATGGAGACACACATATTGTTTATTATGGAGACACACATGTTGTTTATTATGGAGACACATTGTTTATTATGGAGACACATATTGTTTATTATGGAGACACATATTGTTTATTATGGAGACACACATGTTGTTTATTATGTTGACAAGAGCAGAAAGTTCTTGAATAGGAGGTCAGATATGTCCTGATTCATCATTTATTATTTTGTATTTTTTAAAGTTCTTGCTCACATGAAACACCCCGTGTGTGTGTGTGTGTGTGTGTGTGTGTGTGTGTGTGTGTGTGTGTGTGTGTGTGTGTGTGTGTGTGTGTGTGTGTGTGTGTGTGTGTGTGACGGTATTTTTAAATGTGTGTGCGTGTGTGTGTGTGAGACGGTATTTTTAAGTGTGTGTGTGTGACGGTATTTTTAAGTGTGTGTGACGGTATTTTTAAGTGTGTGTGTGTGTGTGTGTGTGACGGTATTTTTAAATGTGTGTGTGTGTGTGTGACGGTATTTTTAAGTGTGTGTGACGGTATTTTTAAGTGTGTGTGACGGTATTTTTAAGTGTGTGTGACGGTATTTTTAAGTGTGTGTGTGTGTGTGACGGTATTTTTAAATGTGTGTGTGTGACGGTATTTTTAAATGTGTGTGTGTGTGTGTGAGACGGTATTTTTAAATGTGTGTGTGTGTGAGACGGTATTTTTAAGTGTGTGTGACGGTATTTTTAAGTGTGTGTGACGGTATTTTTAAGTGTGTGTGTGTGTGACGGTATTTTTAAATGTGTGTGTGTGACGGTATTTTTAAATGTGTGTGTGAAGGTATTTTTAAATGTGTGTGTGTGTGTGTGTGTGTGTGTGTTAGACGGTATTTTTAAGTGTGTGTGTGTGTGTGTGTGTGTGACGGTATTTTTAAATGTGTGTGTGTAACGGTATTTTTAAATGTGTGTGTAACGGTATTTTTAAATGTGTGTGTGTGTGTGACGGTATTTTTAAGTGTGTGTGTGTGTGTGACGGTATTTTTAAATGTGTGTGTGACGGTATTTTTAAATGTGTGTGTGACGGTATTTTTAAGTGTGTGTGTGTGTGTGTGTGAGACGGTATTTTTAAATGTGTGTGTGTGACGGTATTTTTAAATGTGTGTGTGTGTGTGACGGTATTTTTAAGTGTGTGTGTGTGTGTGACGGTATTTTTAAATGTGTGTGTGTGTGTGTGTGAAGGTATTTTTAAATGTGTGTGTGTGTGTGTGAGACGGTATTTTTAAGTGTATGTGTGTGTGTGACGGTATTTTTAAATGTGTGTGTGTGACGGTATTTTTAAGTGTGTGTGTGTGTGTGACGGTATTTTTAAATGTGTGTGTGTGACGGTATTTTTAAGTGTGTGTGTGTGTGTGTGATGGTATTTTTAAATGTGTGTGTGTGTGTGTGTGTGTGTGTGTGTGTGTGTGAAGGTATTTTTAAATGTGTGTGTGTGTGTGTGTGTGACGGTATTTTTAAATGTGTGTGTGTGTGATGGTATTTTTAAGTGTGTGTGTGACGGTATTTTTAAATGTGTGTGTGTGTGTGTGAAGGTATTTTTAAATGTGTGTGTGTGTGTGTGAGACGGTATTTTTAAATGTGTGTGTGTGTGTGTGTGTGTGTATGAGACGGTATTTTTAAGTGTGTGTGTGTGTGACGGTATTTTTAAATGTGTGTGTGTGTGTGTGTGTGTGTGTGTGTGTGTGTGTGTGTGTGTGTGTGTGTGTGTTCAGGTGTTGATCTTCGACAGGTTTGGCCAGGACATCATCTCCCCTCTGCTGTCCGTCAAAGAGCTGAGAGACATGGGCATCACCCTGCACCTGTAAGAGACACACACACACACACACACACACACACACACACACACAACGCTTGTGTTCAACTAGAAGTCAATTATTTATTATTTACAGCCGTGAGTAAAACAACGAGTTCAACTTTGTGTTTGTTTGTTTTCAGTCTGCTTCACTCGGACAGAGACCCCATCCCAGATGTTCCAGCTGTCTACTTCATCATGCCCACAGAGGAGAACATCGACAGGATATGCCAGGTACACACACACACACACACACACACTCTGCATGACTCGTCTCCTCTTTTATGATTTAACGAGCTGACGTTTGATTTATTGTTTGTAGTTTATTTCCTCAGACAGTTTCAATGTGTTTGTTTGAACTCGGATCATAAACGTCTCCGGTCGGTACGAAGGTTAAAAAAGGAGCAACGTTTTTATTTCTGATTGCGTTTTTTTGCCGCCGATATTAATTATTAATATGGATCAACGATCTATAGATACAGATCCCTTTGTTGTTTGATTATAGGTAAATATAAAAAATAGGTACTGCAGGGGGGTCGTGACATTTTCTGTTGATTAGACCATTTTTTTCCCACAAATGTAAATGTCTTTAAATCCACATTAACATGAATCCAACATATTGTAACAAATGGATACATAGAGGTAAAGACTTTCAGTAAATAAAAAAAATATATAAATAAAAATAAAAAGGTCAATTTGAATATCTTTTATCATGCAGCTGACAGACAATGTTGATCATTGGTATCAGTTGATGAGGTGTGTTTATGAACAGGCAGTGGCACGGCCACCCTACTCACTGGACCTTCACATGTTTAAAATATCAACATGAATATATGAACCTGTGTATTATATGAATAACTTAGTATTGAATGCACAATAACAAGGTGTGTGTATACATGGCATTAGGCCCAGTTTAATATAAAACACAATGTTATACAATATACAGAGTCGGGGGCCCTGCTCCACCTCTCCATCAGTTTGGGGTCCTTGTTCTGAGAAACGCTGAAGACCCTTAAAGACCTCCGTAGCTCCTTCTGACCACATCAGTGTGTAAACGCGTACAAAGTCCAGTTTGAAGGCCGGAGCCGAACAGACCCGTCTCTTGTGGTGTGTTCGGTGATCGTCATGGTGATCGTCGTGGTGATAATGTGTTCGGTGATCGTCGTGGTGATAATGCTGGTTCTCCTTCAGGACCTGAGGAACCAGCTGTACGAGTCCTACTTCCTCAACTTCATCTCCGCCATCAGCAGAAGCAAACTGGAGGACGTCGCCAGCGCCGCTCTGGCCGCCAACGCCGTCGCCCAAGTCACCAAGGTTTTACTCTTCTATTCGTAATAATTATATTTATATGGTTATTCTGCTATTTCATCTCTTTTTGGGGATAAATATGGTGATGTGTGATTATAAAATATTATTATTATTTGAATTCTACATCTCAAACTGAACCGCGTGTGTGTGTGTGTGTGTTGTGTGTGTGTGTGTGTGTGTGTGTGTGTGTGTGTGTGTGTGTGTGTGTGTGTGTGTGTGTGTGTGTGTGTGTGTGTGTGTGTGTGTGTGTCAGGTGTATGATCAGTACCTGAACTTCATCACTCTGGAAGACGACATGTTCACCCTCTGCCATCAGAACAAGGAGCTCATCTCTTACCATGGTAACTATATACACACACACACACACACACACACACTGGAAACAGCTCCAAAACGCAATGGATTATGGGTAGAGGGAGGTGGTCTAAAAAGCCATTACGTAAACATTACTTCAGCTCTGTCCAATAAACAAGCTGAACTTGAGTCATGTGACCTTTTCTTTACTTCTGATTGGTCCGTTTGAATCCAGTTCAACCCACAAAAAATAAAGAGTGTTTCCACGATCCCTCAAGATCACGGCATTAATTAATGAACCTGTCTGTCTCACCTGTCTGTCTCACCTGCGTGTCTCACCCGCGTGTCTCACCCGCCTGTCTCACCCGTCTGTCTCACCTGCGTGTCTCACCTGTCTGTCTCACCTGCGTGTCTCACCTGCGTGTCTCACCTGTGTGTCTCACCTGTCTGTCTCACCTGTCTCACCTGTCTCACCTGCAGCCATCAACCGAGCAGACATCCAGGACACGGACATGGAGGCCATCATGGACACCATCGTGGACAGTCTCTTCTGTTTCTTCGTGACTCTGGGTGAGTTGGTCTCCGGTTCCCTGTGAACCTTCAGAGTTATTGAACAGTAACTTTGCATAAAGATGTGACCTGTTTTTATAAAACACTTATTTCAGGCAGAAATAAACACATTTAAACATCGTTTCTTTTCTCTCTTTTTTTTTTTTTATCCCGGTTGAACCGGTTCCCTCCGTGTGGTTTTGTCTCTGTCCACCAGGTGGAGGTGTTCACCTGCAGCTCATGAACTAAAAAAAAACAATCAGACTTCATTTAAGGGCTGTTTTGTTTCTTCTTCAGGCGCGGTGCCGATCATTCGCTGTCCCCGTGGAAACGCAGCAGAGATGGTCGCCGTGGTGAGTTCACGCTGACGTCAGTCGATCCGATTGGTTCATTGACACAAGCAGACATGTTTGTAGTTTTTACACCTTTCGTTTTCACCAAACCAACGTACTACTTTCTCTCAAAATGTTTTTGATATGTAACTTGTTGATCTTATTATTTTAGGGTTTGGTGATGGGCTGATATTTACGTTCCGTTTATAACACTTTAGCTTTCAAATATATGTAATTACTTATTTATGGTAAAATGGCATCAATATGACGAAGCACCGTAATTTTATCTGGTACTTCATTTGCAAGCACTCCTTTCTAATAAACAGTTTCTCAATAAAATTTCCAGAAACTTTACTATATATATTTATGTATATATGTATATGTATGTATGTATGTATGTATATATGTATATATATATATATATAATATATATATATATATTCATGTTTTTATATATATATATATTATATATATATTCATGTTTTTATATATATATATATATTCATGTTTATATATATATATTCATATTCATGTTTTTATATATATATATATATTCATGTTTTTATATATATGTGTGTGTATGTGTATATGTATGTATATATATCTCATACATACATACACACACACACACACACACACACACACACACACACACACACACACACACACACACAGAGAGAGAGACACACATCACCTCTAAATCATGAAGTATTTGTTCTTTCGTCTGATTCGTGGTTCTGTGTGTAGAAGTTGGACAAGAAGCTCCGTGAGAACCTGCGGGACGCCAGAAACAGTCTCTTCACCGGAGACAACATGGCCGCCGGACAGTTCAGGTAAACGACCCGTTAAAGCTGAAACAGTGTGGGGTCATGGGGAAACTCCACTTCCCATAATGTAGCGGTGTGTGTGTGTGTGTGTGTGTGTGTGTGTGTGTGTGTGTGTGTGTGTGTGTGTGTGTGTGTGTGTGTGTGTGTGTGTGTGTGTGTGTGTGTAATGATTCTCCTCTCAGTTTCCAGAGGCCTCTGTTCGTCCTGGCAGACCGTAACGTGGACATGGCCACGCCCCTCCACCACACCTGGACCTATCAGGCGCTGATCCACGACGTCCTGGTGAGCTGTCAGTCACACATATAATGTTATAAATAACTACTTTGAACGTTTTTTTTCTACTCCGGCTGCAAACTGATTTTTTTATTTGACATTTTTGTAGAAACACTGACTCACATTTAGTTTTTGCGTCTGACTTCCTGTCTGTGTCTCTGCTCCCATTGGTTCCTCCTGAAGACGTTCAGGAGGAAGAGAGACTTTGTTCGGGACTATTTTCAGCGGCGGATTAATCCACGTAGTATTTATGGCAGCAGGACGGTGTGTGTGGAATCAGGCTCACACACACACACACACACACACACACACACACACACACACACACACACACACACACACACACACACACACACACACACACACACACACACTCTCAATTCATGCAGAGCCAGAGTGCTGTCTGCTGGTGAGGTTAATACTGACAGCACTGGAATGTAGAGCTACATGGACGTGTTACGTAACACGTCATCAGTCATTAACACACACACCCCCCCCCACACACACACACACTCTCACCCACAGTCTCACACACACACACACACACACACACTCTCTCACTCACAGTCTCACACACACACACACACACACTCTCTCACCCACAGTCACACACACACACACACACTCACACTCACTTACTGGCTCCATTAGAGCCAACACAGCTCTGAATCGTCCCATTTGAAGGTTTTCTGTGACTTTTCCTCAATAAAAGGTGAAAACGAGCCGAGCTTTATTAAATATGTTGTTGTCTCCAACTCTTTTCTAACCGGACACATCTGTAATTTCATCTAGAAAATGGTGCATTTTGCATTCTTTCATCAAATTCTCCTTCAGAGCAACAAACTTCAGCCGGTTAATAATTCTACAGTCTGACTGACGCTGGACTTCTGAGGCGATTACCAATATTTGAGATGTGAAAACATTAATGTTATGTCGTAGTTGTTTGTGTCTTTTAATAAATGCACGACGTAAACAGATACCCTTCATCAGGATCCACACATTATGGGCCCTGATCCAGGTTACTTATTATTGGACATCTGCTGATAAGTAAGTCATAAGTATATTAACCAACAGATTAATAAAATATGTATCTGACACTTCAAAATAAAAGCTGTAGTTACTAAATCTGACATACAGCACAGTAAAGAAAGTGTGTGATCAGCTTTATTTTAATTTAAACTATACTGATCCATTAAAATACCTCCAGATCTGCCGTGATAAAAACAATAAAGAAATGTTTTATATCATATCACATACAGTAGTCTATAGTTTAATATGTGTTAATGACTCTATCATTATTGATCAGTAAATACAGATTAAAGAGGTTAAAACTGTGATTAGTTCAGCTGATGGAATACTAACTCCAGACTAACCTTCTGACCAAGTTAACTCAGCTCGTTCGAGGATGTTTTTATTGTGAAACTCTGGACGCTGAAACAGGAAGCAGTTGCTTCCAGTTTCTTTCTTCTCTTCTTGTTCATCTGTTGCTCAGAGGATCTTTGTCTCTTTTAGTTCCCCGTCTCCTAAACTGAAGAACATTTACTCGTAACGAGACGTTCTAGAACTCTGAGGCAGTGAAACAAGTCGGAGAGAGACTCATTGCTGCGTCACAGTCAAGAAAATAAAGCTTGAAATTGATTTGTTTTGGAAAATGGTGACATCACTGTGCTCCATCTTTTAGATTTAGCTTTCGTACGTCTGGTCCAGAATCCAGGCCCTGATCTGGTTTCTGTTGTGGACCCGTTTGGCCGGCTCCCTCTGCGCCGCCGGTCCAGATGGCATCTCTCTCTCTCTCTCTCCGTCTCTTTCCGATAAACAAGTCAGAGTCTGAACTCAGCCATCTACCACCCAGCAGGACACTAAATCTCCCCTCTCATCCGTTGGTTGTTCCCTTGACAACAGCGGTATTATGATCCGGTGCTGAGGCTCGGTTCCCCGCCGGGCCTCTGTCAGAATCCACTGCGGTGTCTTGGGTCTGGACTTCATCCCAGATATCTCTCAGGGCTCCGTCTGCTGGGTTCGCATCGGGGTTTATATTCATGAGGTGTCTCAGAATCTCCTCAAGGATTTTAGGACTGTGAAGTGAAGGTATATGACGACGACTTTGGGTTTTCTTTGTGGTTTCACTTTGGATTCAGTGCGTTCAAAAGACTTAAAGAGCTGATTTAGATCATTTAATGCACGAAAAACAAGACATACTACAGAGAAGGGCATCAGCTGTGGGTTTATGATGAGCTACTTACAGACTCTGGCAGAACTATAACCTTCCAAAACAACCAGGAGAGCCAACCTTTACGGATGTGTGTGTGTGTGTTGGTTCTGTGTGTGTCCACCAGGACTACCAGCTCAACAAGGTGGTGATGGAGGAGGGGGCGGGGGCCGAGCCATCTCCCGCTGGCGCCAGACCAAAGAAGAAGAACAGAAAGACCTACGACCTGACTGCCGCCGACAAGTTCTGGCAGAAACACAAGGGCAGGTGAGTTCTTCTGGAGGAAGGGTTTGAAGAAGAGGTGGGGTTTGTTTTTTTGATTAGTTTTGGTACAGGCGTTAAATATTGTTAGTTGTGCTCCATTACAATTAAATTCATGTAGGATGCTACCGGCGTGGCACCAATGTGGGTTCAGTTCCCTCTTTTATAGGTTCTTTGGGTTTGGGGTTAGGGTCTGTTTGGATCCACCTCATTTTGGATCAGTATCGAACATAAAGGTCTTCACCTCATGCTCAGTTTGACATTGGATCAAGGTTTCCAGTGTTGTGATTGGCTCGTTGTCGATGCGTGTTCTTTATAAAAAGTATAAGTCAGAAGCTCATTCATTGGTTAGAAGTTGAGCAGTCTTGTTGTTTCCAGTCCGTTCCCAGAAGTGGCGGAGTCGGTCCAGGAGGAGTTGGACTCTTACAGAGCCCAGGAGGACGAGGTCAAACGCCTGAAGTGCATCATGGTGAGACACACACACATCATGGAAGTCAAGATGGTCAACCAATGGCTTGTAGGGTTAACGAGTAAAACCTCAAGTCCAAGTCAGAGGTCACATCTGAGTCACAAAGGTCATTTTCAGGGTTCAATGTTTACATTTGATTCAGTGAAGTCAGGTTCAAGTCCCCAAGCTCTAAAGGTGATATCTAAAACCTTCAAGAGCCTTCAAGAGTCCCTGAAGTCCCATCCAAGTCATCAAGAGAATGTCCAAGTCTCTGAAGGTGATATTAAAACCTTTAAAGAGCATTTCAGTCCGTGGGTCATTTTTTTTGTCTCTGAGATTGCATCCAAGTCGTCAAAACGATGTTCACATCTATACGATGTTGCCCAAGTCACAATGGGTCCTTTTGAAATTGACACGGTCATATCCAAGTCTGCAAGAACAAGTCTCATCCCTTAGCTGGTCTCATCCCATTGGTCATGTCCGAGTCCCTGATGTCACGTCTGAGTCTCCAAGATAATGTCCCAAGATCTCATGTTCAAGATCTTCAAGTCCGAATGAAATAGTGAAGAGATGTGGAGCTAATATGTGTCCAGTTGGTTCCAGTTGATCCCAGTTTGGTATTGTTTGGTAATTATTTGATTGCTCTGTGTGTCTGCAGGGTTTAGAGGGAGAAGATGAAGGAGCCATCAGCATGCTGTCAGACAACACAGCCAAGCTCACCTCTGCTGTCGGGTACTGATCCCCACAGAGTCTCATTCACCTTCATCCAACATCCCCACAGAGTCTCAGTCACCTTCATCCAACATCCCCACAGAGTCTCAGTCACCTTCATCCAACATCCCCACAGAGTCTCAGTCACCTTCATCCAACATCCCCACAGAGTCTCAGTCACCTTCATCCAACATCCCCACAGAGTCTCAGTCACCTTCATCCAACATCCCCACAGAGTCTCAGTAATCTTCATCCACCAACATCAGTGTATCAGTCCCAGTCACCTTCATCCAATATCATCACTACAGAGTCTTTCACCTTCATCCACCATCCCCACAGAGTCTCAGTCACCTTCATCCAGCATCATCACAGAGGAAGGGCGTTCTACAGTTTAGGGCCAAAGAAACAGAAATATATTTTTATGAAAAACATAAAAGCCACTGATGGAAGGTCAAATCAGGTCTTAAAGAAACCGAGAGCATTACCTCCCATTTTATTTGTGGACGACCTGGTAAGTAGAGCTGTAATGAGGAATAGACCAACTGTTTGGCAACAAGTCTTTTTGTGTTTGGACAGACAGCAGCTTCTCAAGTCAAACGACTTGAGATGACTAACTCTGTTTTCCAGTGAGTTGCCCTTTAACAAATCCCAAAACAACCATTTACTCAATGACATCACATTTAAAAGGTTAAAACCTGTTTTTATTCTTCAACTCCCCCTCAGTGAAAACCTTCTTTGGTTTATCAATAAGGGAAGATGAGCCCTGAGCCAGGGAACATCTGTTTAGACTTGTGTTTGTGTTTTCCACCATTACACCATCTGCAACCATGACACGGCGTTAGAGACTCAACCAAAGCAGCCTGCTGTCTGTTCGTGGTGACTTGTTGAGTGTTGGAGGAGTTTTTTATGTCTGCTCTAAATAGTTCACACCGGGCCGTCACATGTTTCTCTCAGTGGTCTCGTGTTCACTGGAATATAAAGTCCTGCTCCTCTGAAACAGACCCATCATGACTAGAAGCAGATAACTAAAACACGCAGAATAACAGCTATTATGATATAAATCATAAGAATTAAACAAACGCATGTTAAATTTCTTTGATAGTTTCTTTTCCAAAAATTATAAAACTATATATCCAACATGTTTCCAAATGTCAACAAGTTTTACCAATGTCGGAAAAATATTGGAGGCTCTACGTTTTAAATGAGACACTTAGTATAAAATGTTTTTGATGAAATATCAAATTTTTTAGCTTCGTTTTAGTTTCTGTTTCTGGCTGAAGAGCGTCACACATGATGCATTCAAGGACCGTTGGAAAGATAAAAGTCTGACCTTAATGTTTGTTTTCACAGCTTCTGGCTGATAAACGGTGTAGTTTTGGCGATTTGTTTAATGGAGCTGTATTTATCATTCAGATCATTAATATCTCATCAACAACTATCGTCTATATAAATACATAGAGGAGTAAAGTCTACCTGAGCAGAGCCTCTCTAACTCTGTGTGTGTTCTTATCAGAGCTTCTCCCGGCCACGTGGACATATCCCCCCCCCCCCCTTCTTGTGGCCAAGATTAGTATTACAACCGCAACAACAACAGTTTCTAAGATGGGAAACAACAACAACAACATCATCCAGACAAACACCTGTTTTCACCCGTTCATAAACACAGGAGAGAAAACTATTTAATTATATAACATGGATCAACAGAAGGAATTATTTTGACCTCTCGAGGCTTCCGTAGTCTTGCTTTTCATGAAAGTGGAGTCTTTATGTTTATGTATGACTCCAGAGTGTTGAAGCGTTTTCCTGTTTTAGAAGTTGGTCTCGTGTGTTGCAGCTCTCTGCCTGAGCTGCTGGAGAAGAAGAGGCTGATCGACCTGCACACCAACGTGGCCACGGCCGTCCTCGACCACATCAAGGTACAACCAGCCAATCACACGGCTCCATTCCATCACATGGGTTTATCACCACTGACCGTAGTCAACGCAGTATGTGTACACAGTATGAACAGCAGGATTAGCACACAGTATTTACAGTAGTATGAGTATATAAAGTAGTATTAGTACACAGTATTTACAGTAACCTTTGTGTCCTCAGAGTCGTAAACTGGACGTTTACTTTGAGTACGAAGAGAAACTGATGAGCAAGTCGACTTTAGACAAATCTCTGCTGGACATCATCAGTGACCCCGACGGTACCAACTCTCTCTCTCACACACACACACACACACACACACACGCACACACGCACACACACACACACACACACACACACACACACACACACACACAGTCTTGTACTTTATCAGAAGGCATTCTGGGAAATGTAGTGAGCCATTCCTTGTATTACAGTAAAATATTAGACAAATGAAAGTGATTTTAAATGTTTGTGTTTATCAGCCGGAACCCCCGAAGACAAAATGAGACTCTTCCTCATCTACTACATCACTGCTCAGCAGGCTCCTTCAGAGGTAACACACACACACACACACACACACACACACACACACACACACACACACACACACACACACACTGACTGATCTCTTTCAAACAAACATTTAAAAATGTATACAAACAATAAATAGGTCGAACCACAACTTTAGATGCAATTTATAAACAAAGACACAGCTGCAGTGATACAATTACAACATAAACTTAACTTCATGAACAGACTGTCTTCTCTCTGAGGCTCTTTTAAATAAAGTTGTACATTCCTGTCTCAAATAAAATGGCAGAAGCAGGAAATAAACGATGAATAGTTGAAGCAGTGAAGGGGCAGAGTGCATTTATTTTGAAAAAAGTGGGTTTAAGCAAAACTTCACCTGTTCTGAAGGTGGAAAAGACACAAAACCTCTTTGTAATGTTTGTCAAACACAGATACTTCGATTTCTCTAAAGTCCTCTTTTATACCTCGTCTTTTATTAATTCACAAGAATATAAAATAAGGTGCCACATTTAACACAAACTGTAGATTCTGCAGATGTTTTCCAAAGAGCTTCAGCTGACTTCATATACAGTAAAAGTATCAATACTACAGTAGAAATACCCTGCTGCATTCAGGTTTTAGCACCAAAATTGAATATATTTAAGTACCAATAGTAAATGCATATATGTAGAAGCTCATTTTAATTTCTTTATTGCTGGTAGTTTAATCTATTTAAGGATTAATGTCTATTATCATTAATGAATAAACACCCTGCAGCCAATCAAAATCCAGTATTCACCCAGACCATAGTGTAAAATAATATAAAGCATGCTTTGATTTATATTCAGTATTAATAATCTGAAACTACAAAGTAAAAGTAAATCAAACAAATGTATTGGAGTAAAAAGAAAGTACAATATTGTGTAATAAGTGTATAGTATACAATGGAAATACTCAGAGTATCTAAAAATTGTACTTGAGTAAATGTACATAGAGCCGTCTCATAAAGTTGAATGCACATGTAGAATACTAGTAATACACTTTATAATGTTTGTTAGTAGGAGTTCTAATAAATAGACTTTAGCCTTTAAAACACAACCTTTTCCAACAAGTCTCTGGACATCTGGAAGCGCTGAGGTGTTGAAACATTACGCAGACAAAGTCGTTCCCATGTGAATCGTACTTTAAAATTTAAAAGAGCTGCAGAATGTGTTTGTTTTTTTTTGTTCAGCCATAACAATGAATTCTCTGTGTTTTTAAAACTAATAATGTAAAAGTACAGCTTCTTTCTGTTAACGTCCAAATACCTTCCATGATGAGGAACGTGTTTTCATTTTAAATCAGTTCCACTTTGTATTCTACAAAAATGTGAGTGTGTCCAAACCGCTGTTGTGACGGATGTCTTCGGAAATGTGTTTCTGGAGCTGTCATCGTGTAAAGAACTGGGGCCACAGGCCAGTGTGAGTCACTGAAACCAGTGGCTGAACCAAAACCAGAGCCACTTGGCTCTTGTGTCTCAATTGTTCTCTTGAAGCTGAGCCACATTATTGAGGGACGTTCAGGAGAAGTTCACTTTAAAACTCAACGCTGGTCACAGTGGGGTTTTACATGAGCAGAACTACTGTACGTTACTGTAGCTAGTTCAATATATGGCCAAAAGTATGTGGACATCACAACCCCATTGGGTGATCAGGTGGCTGGGTTGATTGGGTAGTTTGTTGGTTGATTGGTTAGTTGGGTAGCTTGGTAGTCGGTTGGTTTTTTAGGTAGTTTGGTAGCTGGTTGGTTGGTTGGGTAGTTTGATAGCTGGTTGGTTAGTTAGTTTGGTAGCCGGTTGGTTAGGTAGTTTGGTGGTTGGTTAGGTAGTTTGGTGGTTGGTTAGGTAGTTTGGTGGTTGGGCTTGGGTGCACTCTTTGTCGGGCCGGACTTGGACTGTATTTGTAGCCTCTTCAGGCTCTACTCTGCATCCCAAACTAAATGAGTATGCTGAACTCTTTACCTGGCTTTAATCACTGCTGCCATCACCACGAGAGACTTTGTGCGTGACACGTCTAATGAATGTGTTTCATTTCCCAGCAACTCTGTGAAGATGTTCATAACGTCACTGTCACTGTTTTCATCAGGGGCCTTTTTTTGATGAGGCTCATCTGCAAAGAAAGAGGCCGATTCAGTGCCACATGTTTGTATATTGCCTCATTAAATGAATAGAAATATCACGGAAGCACCAAGACACATTTGTTTGGCAGCACATTTAGCAGTGTTCTGTGTTTCATGTTGTCTTATTTCAGCAGCTGCAATCCTTTTGTGTTTCATGTGATGTGTTAGGAGTGTGAGAGCGGAGCTGATCCAGAGGCGAGACAGTGATGTGAGGGTTTGTGGTTGAGTTTGTATTCTTCCTGTGGTTCAGTTCTGACAAAATCCAACCTCGCGCGAAAGCAGAAGGCTGTGACTCATGTGGTTCAGTGTTTACTCTCAGAAACAGAAGAGCACATAAATGCTCCTCATTGTGTTGTAGGTTGACAAACAGTATGAAATAACGACTCATGAATCAATGTATTTCTTGAAGCCACATGACAAACGTTGACTTAACTTTCTCCAGCAGCCGCGACCACAAATACTGTGACTTTCATCACTTATAAGTGATTAGTTGAAGCCAAACAAACAGAATAAAACAGAAATCAGCCGGCATGAACACGATGATAAAGCGAACCCAAGTTTAGACCCTGGTGGTTTCACCTCAGTGGATGTGGAGACGCGGCTTATTTCTGGGATCGGATATTCCTCTTGAGATTTGTGTCCTTGGATTCAAACAAACTAAAATTCACTTAGGGTCTCAGAAGACAGATCTCCACTTCTTCCCGTCGTTTGGCAGACATTCGAAATGGCTTAGACAGATTTCAGCTGTGTCCCTGAACCACATAACACTGATCGATGGACACGTTTTGGATGGGCTTCTTCTTGGCTCTCGTTTCGTGATGAGCCATCGTGATAGAAGAAAGAGGATTGAGCCCAAGCTCCTCTCAGAAAACAGAGACTCAGTTAGAGCTGGATCAAGTCTGGTTTGGCAGAAAACGCCCCCCCATCCTTTATGAATTGACAGCGACTGTGATTGTTATTAGTGTCGGTTTGCTGTTGAAGAGCTAATGCACTAGGAGTTCAGTCTTAGTCAGTAAAACATGTGATCAGGACATCATGGATGTGTTTCTAGTCTGATCTCTGATCATTCTGACTTTGTAAACAACCAATCAGTGTTTAAAGCAACAGGAGGAGAGCTAGGAACGTTAGCAGTACCGCTAACGGAGAACCAACAGGAGGAGAGCTAGTAACATTAGCAGTACCGCTAACGGAGAACCAACAGGAGGGGAGCTAGTAACGTTAGCAGCACCGCTAACGGAGAACCAACAGGAGGAGAGCTAGTAATGTTAGCAGCACCGCTAATAGAGAACCAACAGGAGGAGAGCTAGTAACGTTAGCAGCACCGCTAACGGAGAACCAGCAGGAGGAGAGCTAGTAACTTTAGCAGCACCGCTAACGGAGAACCAACAGGAGGAGAGCTAGTAACGTTAGCAGCACCGCTAACAGAGAACCAGCAGGAGAAGAGCTAAACCCGTGATCTGATCCGTGAGCTCTATGATCCGTGGCCCTACTTAGCAATCATTAGCATTTTTTGACAATATTTGCACTCATTCGACAGAGACGTCTCTGAACTCCAGAAAGTATTTGAATCAAAACCAGAGAACCTTTGCCCAAAACGTTGAGAAGCAGTCAGTCAGTGGATCCAGGAGAGCTCCGCTGGTCCACCTGCAGAAATAATCAGAACAATCCATCTCTATTAGTGAGTCGGTGATCATGCAGCGTCGGGGGAACTGCCAAGATTTGGAAGCTGGAGTCGTCACTATCCATCAGTTGGGCCTCTTGCTGTCAGGGACATGAGAGATTTTTCACTCGGATACACATCGCTCAGCTTTTCCTCCACTTGGTGTGAAGTTCTTTTATTTCTGTGCTCAGAACGAGCATGTGAAACCTTTCCCAACGTGATTCAGGGAATGTGGTCCAATAATATTCCTTTAGTTTCAGCTTTGCAGCACTTTAGTCCCGACTGAAGTATCAATAACTGATTAATGGTTGATCATTCATATCCTCTCAGGCTGAACTGTAATAACTTTATTGATCCTCTCACTTTTCATCTAGAACCATCATCAGGTCAACATGTCAATGAGTCCAATACTTTGGTTTATGACAAAAAAACCTGCCGGACTAAAGACGTTCAATCAGCCTCAGCTGGACTTTTTGTTTACTATTAATTAGCACATGTTAGCATGTTAGCATGCTAACACTGTGAACTAAGATGGTGAACTTTAAACCTGCTAAACATCAGCGTGTTAGTCTTGTTATTAATGTCAGCTGACCTCCATGTCCTCGGTGCATCCATGTCACCCGTTTCTCCCTCTTTTGATCCATCTCACCCGTTTCTTCCTCTTTTGATCCATCTCACCCGTTTCTTCCTCTTTTGATCCATGTCACCCGTTTCTCCCTCCTTTGATCCATCTCACCCGTTTCTCCCGGGTTTCCCTTTGATGCTCAGCAGCTTGTTGAAGTAGACGATACGCTCGACGTCTCCTTCCCTAGCTGAGCGTAGGAAACAGGACTGTTGTCGTCCTCCTGTGTAAATACTGTGACGGATCCTCGGGACCTTTTCCTTGGCGGAGAGGCTTCTAAAATAACTTCCAGCTGACGCGAGTTAGGACGTTCATCTCCAGTAAAAACATTTCGTTACTAAGGAGGTTTTCACACACAAATAATGAGCTGCAGTGGGTTTTTTCGTGCATAATAATAAACAGTAAGAGAAGAAGAACAAAAAAATAGTGCGACTAAAGTCAAGAATCTGAAATTGAATGTGTAAAATATATATTTTTAAAATGGAAAGAGCCGTTTAAAACGAGGAGGATTGAATGTGCAAATGTTCACAGTATTAAGTATAAGAAAATACGTGCAAGAATTCATTTTATTTAGTATTTCTACTTGCAACATTAAATGAGTATTATTAGAACCAAACTAATGTCTCTGTTGATGGATCGTAAACACAAACTCTTTATTAAAAAGTCAAGAATCGGACGTCACAGCTTCTTTCAGCAGACGTATTGTTTCAGTCGTCATCTTTTCTACCTGCAGGTCACCTGACTTAACAAACTTAACCAAAACTACCCAATGGAGAAGCCGACGCTGTAAACCTGTGAAGAAAAGGATCCGTTACACTCTGCGGCTCACGTTATAGTAGTTTAACGAGAGCTACGGGGCCTTCAGGGAATAATAAAACGTCTCTTTAGAGCCGGTGTTTGGTTTGTCCCTTCTGGGCTTCTGTAGTAAAGCATCGCGGTGCAACATGGCGGACTCCGCCTCCAGCTCTGTAGATATGAAGGACTCCTTCTAAGCTAACGAAAACCCAACGACTCTTAGTTTCAGCTGATTACACAGGAATAAAAACATCGATATTCCATTTCTGTGTTTCAGTCGGACTTGGAGCAGTATAAGACGGCTCTGCTGGACGCAGGCTGCGACCTTTCACCTCTCAACTACATCAAACAGTGGAAGTAAGTCCGTGTGTAGTTTTAACTTTGATATTTTTTAACAACTCAGCTGGAAGAGAGCCAGTCACAGAGTCGTCTCAGTCATATTTCTCATCTGAATAAAAGTGTTGATTCATTCTGGTCTCCTCCCCTCTTCTCCAGGGCGTTTACCAAGATGGCCGCCACCCCGGCGAACTACGGCAACAGTGGAGTCAAACCCATGGGGTGAGTTAGTAACATGAGCCGTGTCTTTAAAACGTCTTCAATCATCAATTAAATGCACACTGTAAAATATAAAATTCGTATTTTATCCCAAAAAGATGTGACGGGAAACCCTCCGTCAGGGTGTTACTCGTATCAGTGTTGAAGCTGCCTCTGAGCAAGGCACTTTCCAAACTTATTTCCAGTTCCATGACTTGTTTTCACATAAACAGTATTTATTAAATCAACAGTTCTTCATTCAGATGCTCATGTTTCTGTTCTTCATCCTTTTCAGCTCAAACCTTTTAAAATGCTGCTTTTGTGAATGAAGTTTGGATCATTCAGAGCGAAGCTACGCTAACATGGTAGCTGCTTCATCAACACTGCAAATAACTTCTTTCTCTTCTTCTTCTTCTTCTTCTTCTTCTTCTTCTTCTTCTTCTTCTTCTTCTTCCTGCTCCTCCTCTTCTTCTTCTTCTTCTTCTTCTTCTTCTTCTTCTTCTTCTTCTTCTTCTTCTTCCTGCTCCTCCTCCTCTTCTTCTTCCTGGTCCTCTTCCACCCTTCCTCTTCTCCTTTCTCCTCCTCCTCCTCCTCCCCAGGCTGTTTTCCAGAGTGATGAACAGCGGCTCCCAGCTGGTGATGGAGGGAGTGAAGAACCTGGTGCTCAAACAGCATGTGAGTACAGTTCCTCATGACGTTATCGTCTGAGCTCCAGAACCAGAACTAATCAAAGTTCAGTTTGAGGCTCAGACGCTTCACCGCCTGGAGGAGTCTGGATGTTGGTGTTTAAAGGGTTAAATTAACAGACAGATGGAGACATCTCTGTTTTTATGAATGGAGTCTGGCAGAGATAACAGATCCCCCGTCAGTCAGGTAAAGAGGTGGCCACATTCTAAATATAGCTGGTATAGATTCTTTAATAATCATCTAAAGTCATCCACAGCAGCACATCTCCTCGTAGTTATATAAAAAGTACGCAACAAATCAGTGGGAAAAGTACCGTGTGCCGGTAGGACAACTTCCTGGCCAGCAGCGATGATGAAGATGATGAAGCTGGCAGCTCCATGAAGTCAGTTATCCTGGTGGAGGCAGTGTCTGTTTTCTACATCCAGAAGCTGAACTGAGACCAGCTGAACTGCCAGAACATTACAAACATTCACGTCTCTGATATTTATGAAGAAGCTGCTCGGCACGTTCACGGAGAACAGAATCCCAGCTGAAGAAAGGTTCATTAAAAAGGCAGCTCAACGACTGCTGGAGATAAATACATTATAAACAGAGAACTCCTAATATTGAGAGCTATATTTTCTCCAGACCTGATGTGAAAATATGATTTTAAAACTAGTAAAATTATTAAAAATTAAATGAAAAGGTCCTTTAAAAAAGAAAAAAGGTCAATATAAAATACAATAAAATGAAAAATATATTTTGGGTTCATAGTTTTTAAACCATCTTTCACGAGACATTTGTTTCCATTAGTTTGAGTCTTTTGAAGTGTTTCATGAGGTAAACGAGTACCGGGTTACTGCTGTGGGCGTATTTAACCACTGTTATGATATTCAAAATCTTTGGGCGGACTTGGAAGAGAATTTCTGGATTCAGTTGGTTATAATAAAAATCAATTTAATAAAAGTTGGCAATATAGTGCATAATTCTCAGCTGAGGGATCTTAGGCCAATGGCATTCCACAGGCCCCAACAGTTGCCCATAAAAGCAGCCTGCGAGAGTTAACTGTCTGTGCGCATTGACCTAAGAGAGCCTCGAACTGACCAGTATATTTGATTATATAGTCCAATGAAAATGTGCATCGTCGCCTCTCATTGGCTCAGTTTTACAACATATGGTTCGGCTAAAGTTTCACATGGCTAGAATCAGCATTCGGATTGGTCACGTCGGTCCATATGCCCTCCTCCAGGCTTTATGGCTCTTGATGTCATCTCTCCCCCCTCACACAGTTCAGCTCCACAACCCCCCTCGAGTGGGGTTGTTTTATTGCTCTTTGTGTTCCTGTAGGAGTATCCATCCCCCTCTCTCTATCTCATTCCATGCATACCAGCTAAAGTCTAAGTAAGAAGCTCAATGTGGCTTTCTTCTATGTCACGCATACTCCTTCCCATAAGGCTCACTATTCCTTATTAATTATCCTTTTTAAGTATCGTAATTTATACATAGACATTCCTTATTTACAAGTGTAAGTAATTTTATTTTATTACAACCTAACACCACCGAAAACGTTGGTGACTCCAAAGTCACACAACAACACAACAACACAACAACAACACAACAACACAAAGGAAGCGGACCAGCTCCCTGTCCTCTTCAGAGGAGTCTGGTGGCTGGAGAGACCGTAGATAAATACACCGGACTAAGTATTCTACATGTAGCGTCCTCATCGTCGGGTCGTGGCGCTCGGCTGCCTCTTGTGGCCACAATGAGCATGACAACAACAAACGGCTGTTTTCACAGACTGAACTCTGGCCCACGGTGAATAAATGTGACTTGTCTTCCAGAACCTTCCAGTCACTCGGATCCTGGACAACCTGATGGAGATGAAGTCGAACCCCGTGAGTTTGTTCCTCTCGTCTCTTCCTTTTACGAACGTCAAATCTTCTTCTA
The DNA here is from genome assembly GCA_016806645.1 of Ophiodon elongatus. NCBI lineage: Eukaryota > Metazoa > Chordata > Actinopteri > Perciformes > Hexagrammidae > Ophiodon > Ophiodon elongatus. Next base: position 99,092 of record JACSYO010002007.1, read on the forward strand.
TTTAAAACAGAGTGTTTAAAAAGATATAGCCTTGATTTAAATAGTTTTTAAATAGAGTCTGGTGTTCTATCTCTTTGGTTCCGACTGAAGACGTAAATCTCTTTATCTCACTGGAGGACACGGTGACGGGTTGGGACTATTTTCTGTGGCGGATGAATCCACATTTGGTGCTCGAGTGAGTGTTTGTGTGTGTGATACAAAAGTAAACAATAAAATAAACTGTGTGTGTTGATGGTGATGAAGATATTATATCACCAACACATGCACACACGTATAAACATATACACACACACACACACACACACACACACACACACACACACACACACACACACACACACGCACACATGCACACTCTCACTCTGCAGGTTTCTCAGCGTCTGCAGTTACAGACGACCAACAAAGATCCTGTTGTTGTGAACCTGATGGGGGAGGAGGAGGAAGAGGGGGGAGGGGGAGGGGGGAGGACAGCACTGGGATGAAGATGAAAGAAATAGAAGAGCACATTGTCCCTCGATCAGATTGTCGTGTGTGACGTTTCTGCCGAGTCGTCAGCATTCAGACTGATAACGTGTTTATGATTCACTTGTTTATCTGATGCATTTAGCTTTAAAATGTATCTATCTATATCTATACATATAGATATATATATATATATATGTATGTATGTATATGTGTATGTATGTGTGTGTGTGTGTGTCTGTGTGTCTGTGTGTGTGTATATGTATATGTGTGTGTGTATATATATATATATATATATATATATATATATAATATACACAATATTATAAATATATATATATATATATATATATAAATAAATATATATATATATATATAAATATATATATATAAATATATATAATATATATATATATATATATATATATATATATATATGTATATGTGTGTGTGTATATATATATATATATATATATATATATATATAAATAATGTGTATAGAATGTTTCAAATTAAGATCCAAAGCAAAGGCATGGAGTGAATCAGCTGTTCGTCTCTTTGATCTCCAGGAAACTGATGACTATCGATACTTCGACCCAAAGATGCTGCGAGGCAGCGAGAGGTACCACTCTGACTGATCCTTGTAATCACTGTTTTCTGACTCTCACTGCAAAGGTCTCACCGTGTCTCCTCCTCTTCCTCTTCCTCCTCTTCCTCAGCTCCATTCCCCGGAACAAGAACCCGTTCCAGGAGGTGAGCTCAGGCGTGTCCAGGATGAAACGGATGTGGAAGAGGAAATAAAAGATGAAATGAGTTCATTCATCTTCACCTTTTATCTCCTGATCAAAGTGTCGACTGTTGTCGGGTCACAACAAATCAATAGATAGAATTATAATGATGTAAAGAACAAGGTCCCACTCTTCACCTGACCAGATGTAAAACAAAAATACATTAATAATAGGAAACAAACCTTCTTCCTAGACAGAAAAGTTACATTAAAAGGTCTTCATCAGGCCGAAATATTTAAAAACATCATTATTACATCATAAATAAATCAAGAGAGTCGATATCTCTTAAGATGTCCAACACTTCTTTCTTTAAGATAAATAAAAACAATATATAAAATAAAGAAAACATCATATTTGGTTTTCAAAGATGCTGCAGAGTTGAAAAACACACTTGCAGTGCATGATGGGTATTATTGGTCGCTGTGTTTCAGGCCATCGTGTTCGTGGTGGGAGGAGGAAACTACATCGAGTACCAGAACCTGGTGGACTACGCCAAGGTACTGTACTACTACCTGTACTACTACCTGTACTACTACCAGTACTACTACCTGTACTAATACCTGTACTACTGCAGCCGGTACTACTGCCGGTACTACTGCCGGTACTACTGCCAGTACTACTGCAAGCTACTCATTATTCTTTGTACAATTACTTTGAAATGTGTCTTTTTAATCTGTTATTACGAAGTGAAGAAAATGATGTGACGGTAAAAAGCAAAACGATGACTCAGGAGGTTAAAGTCTGAAAAATATTAAGATTGTTGGGATGACCTCATACAGCTCAGACACAGTTTACTACCTGCAGTGGACGAACTCATTATTATTATTATTATTATTATTATTATTATTATTATTATTATTCAGGAAACAGAGATTTAAATCTCAGTGTTTTCAGGTCAAACAGGGGAAGAAGGTCGTTTACGGCTGCAGTGAAGTCTCCAACGCTGCTCAGTTCACCAAACAGGTGAGACGCCTCCCGTCCTCCTGTCCTCACCTGTCTTCCTATCCCTCACCTGTCCTCCTGTCCTCACCATCCTCCAGTCCTCACCTGTCCTCCTGTCCTCACCTGTCCTCCTGTCCTCACCTGTCCTCCTGTCCCTCACCTGTCCTCCTGTCCCTCACCTGTCCTCCTGTCCTCACCTGTCCTCCTGTCCCTCACCTGTCCTCCTGTCCCTCACCTGTCCTCCCGTCCCTCACCCGTCCTCCCGTCCCTCACCTGTCCTCACCTGTCCTCCTGTCCTCACCTGTCCTCCTGTCCCTCACCTGTCCTCACCTGTCCTCCTGTCCCTCACCTGTCCTCCCGTCCCTCACCCGTCCTCCCGTCCCTCACCCGTCCTCCTGTCCCTCACCCGTCCTCCTGTCCCTCACCCGTCTTCTTAAAGTCACAGTCCACCCTCTGATGTCTCCCCTTCGTCTCCACAGCTCTCCCAGCTCGGCCAAAAGTGAGGTGGACGCCCCCGACATGAGACCCGTCTGTCTCCCGTCTGTCTCCGGAGGACGCTGATCTCTTTATTCCAATTCTTTTGTATCAACCTCTTCTTCTGTAAATGGACTAAACATTTCCTGTCTTCATTGTACTGTCTGTCTCTTCCACTCAGCACTAATAAAGCTAATTCAATGGTCTCCGTCTCCACGTCTCTCTCCTGAAGCTCAGGGATTCAGATTCAACGTGACGTTTGTTTTCTCCACCTGCACATCCCTAAAGCAGTTTGTTCCCAAGCCACAGACATCTTAGAAGTCCTCACAAACACTTTCATATCAGTTATCGTGAAGGAGAGAATAAAAGAAAAGGTTAAAAAACGTCTTCTTTTCATTTGGTGCGAAACAAAGCATTTTCTGGAACACTTAATAATATTGATCCGGACATTTCAGTGTTTTTCAGACATTTTATATTATTTTTTTTTCCTGGTTTTCATTATCCGGCGCTCCTTGAAGCCGTTCCACAGAAAACCTTCTCTAGGTTTTACGTGAAATGTTCCTTTAACCTGAGTTATTCGTTATTACAGACTTATATTCCCGCATGAGGAGAGAAACTGTGTGAAAGGACATGAGGTTAACCAATAAGTCTAATCAGGACATTACTGACTACTCAGCATCTGTTTGAAACAATGTTTCAATCATTGTTTTAGTTTTATTATTAACTTTTTATTAGGCTTTCTTTTAAACAAGTTAAAGCGTTATCATTTAAAATGGAAAGATGAGGCTTTAAAGTAAGTATTTAACTGCTACAATATATATTTACATATATATGTGTCTATATTTATTGTATATATAGTTGACACTTAATAAAGTGTGTTTTCATCTGCAGCAGATTCAACTTTCCGCCTCACTTACTTCAACTCTTTCCTACAGACAACTGGAAAACCTGTCAACTCAGAGGAGGTGTGTTAGCTCACACACACACACACACACACACACACACACACACACACACCATCCATCACTAAAGGCGGCCTGGCACAGTGTGGTTCAGCTCTGCTGCCATGTTCCTTCAACACAACCCAAAAAACAAAGAGATCTATCTGAGGATTATGTCACCGTGGCATTTTAATCTGTGTGTGTGTGTGTGTGTGTGTGTGTGTGTGTGTGTGTGTGAGAGAGAGAGAGATATTCATACTATATTCATAGAAGAAAAGCAAATACTTGTTTGTTTAACTAAACGGTATTTTCATGTAATTTAGTGCAAATAGTAACGGTGTGTTTTCGGGAAGAGGATAAACGGTGGACTGGTCCCAGATCAAAATAATAATAATAATGATGGTGGTGGTGGTGAGGATGATGATGATGATGATGATGGTGATGATGAACAGAAGCTGTGACGTCAGAGACATTAAACTACAAACGTTTTCACATTTTAGTCTTAAAGTTCAGCTCCGTGCTTCTATCTCCATTGTTTCTGCTGCAGAGAACACACACACGCACACACACACGCACACACACTCACACACACACACACACACAGAGTTAATCCCAGCTCGGTGTCAGAGATGTCGACTCTGTTATGTTGACTTTTTGACCCGGGAGCTGAAATAATAATGAGGAGGAGGAGGAGGAAGAGGGAAGAAGAAGGGAAGAAGGGAAGAAGGAGGGGAGGAGGAGGAGGAAAATGAGGAGGATGAGGAGGAGGAGGAGGAGGAGGATAATGATTAAATTAAAAATGAAAGAATAAAAATACAAAAAGAAATTCCATTAGTTTTTTATTTTGATAAAATAACGCATTGTTGTATATTAAAGTTTAAAGAGTAAGTTTATAGGATGAATACAATTTATACCTTAGAAGTAAATCAATAACTATATTATTGTGTTAAATTATCCATTAATTAATACCAACTCCTAAATAATACCTTTAATTTAACAGAAATCTGAGTCAACATAATGAAAAACAGGACGAGAGGGATGAGAGAGGACGAGGGGACAAGAGGGATGAGAAAGACAAAGAGGAGGAGAGGGATGAGAGGGACGAGGGAGCGAGTTTCTCTTGTGATCAGAGAGGACGAGGTTCAGGAGGGAGAACTTCTCACGAAGAGTGTTGTTTCTCCCTCACTGGAGCTACGCTAGCAGTTTCCCCCCGCTTTCAGTCTTTGTGCTAAGCTAGGCTAAACATCTCTATCAACTCGCTGCTCTTTTAACACACTGATGCTTTTACACAGAGTGGTCATTTAGGACTCCACACACACACACACACACACACACACACACACACACACACACACACACATACACACACTCTCCTCGTGACTGTCAGCAGCTACTGATCAGCGTGGGAGTTCAGTTGTTCTGCTGGATGAGAAGTTAAAACGTGTTCACGTCTAATTAACTGGAACAATAACAAAAAGGTTCCAGTCTGAAGCCCAAAGTACAACCAGCACTTCTTCTTCTTCTTCTTCTTCTTCTTCTCTGCTCCACCGAGAGGAAAGTCTTCATCAATCCTGAAGAGAGAAGTCACTTTGATCCAGTTCAAGTTCCCTGACTCGCTGCCTAGTGGCCGTGAGAGGAACTGCAGTGGGAACACTCCACCTGGAGGTTTGTTATTATGATTTATGTACATTTTAATCCGCCTGTTTTTAATGTGTGCATACAAATGTATATTAGTCTGTTATAGTTTGAGTTGGCTGTCGGAACAGACTTTAAACCTTTAGGAATACAGGAAGTGCATCAACAGATAAACAACAACAAACAAACAAACACTTCCCGAAGTTAACTTCCGGAAGAAGTTTTCTTTCACTTTTCCTTGTTTTCTATCCTCTCGTTTCCTTTTCTCATTTCCATTCCTTTCATAATTTTTGCTCTCCTCTTGTTTTCTATCCTTCCTCTTGACTTATTTCATCTCCTTATTTCCTCTACTCTTGTTTCGTCTTTTTTTTCCTTTTCATCTTGTTTCCTTTCATCCTGTTTCCTCTTCTCATTTCCTCTCCTCTTGTCCCCTCTCCTCTTGTCCCCTCTCCACTTGTCCCCTCTCCTCTTGTCCCCTCTCCTCTTGTCTCCTCTCCTCTTCTGCTCTCTCTCTCTCTCTCTCTCTCTCTCTCTCTCTCTCTCTCTCTCTCTCTCTATATATATATATATATATATATATCTTTGATCAGGCTCATTTAGACTCAGCAATAATTCAACCAGCTGCTGAAGTTTCTGGCTCGAGTTTCGTCGTACAGTTTCATATTCCAGTAATATAAATATGTGACTGAGTACATTTACTTTTGGTATATTTTAGGTGTATTTCAACATCGTAGTATTGTTACTTATATTTCAGATCTGACTACTTCTTCTGTTTTCTTAGACTCTGAATTAACTGCTGGAAAAATTCTTAAAATTCAGAACTTTCTTTTGTTGTTGTTGTTGTTGTTTTCTGAACAACAAAAACAAAATAAATGAAAACAGACCGTGTTCAGACGAGAATGAAAAGATCCCTGAAGGAGAGTTTCTCCCCTAGAAGTCGGAGTGAGAGAAATAAACTGTTGTCATCTCTGATATCGTCCCTGGGTCAGCCTCGTGGCCCCGCCCCTTTATTTTTATGTAAACGACGTGATTGGCTCCCGTCCTACTCCTGCTGTGACCTCGGCTGACCATCAGTCGTATTATGAAGCATGTAAACACATGAATCTGCTGTTTCTGCAGCACGGAGATGAGATTGTGGTTCACACAGAGAGACGTTTGTTCTGTCAGGACTCTGACGGATCAGGTGTCGGTCTCTCAGGTGAGACAGAGACCAGAAAGTTACACTAATCCAGCTGGAAGAGGATACAGGACCATGTTTTGATTTCCTGTTGACGAAGCTGCAGTCAAAAGAAGAAGTCAAAACTTCATGTGTTAAAGCTGCATTCTCTCTCCTGACCACCAGGGGGCGACTCCTCTGGTTGTATAGAAGTCAAAGCTTCATGTGTTAAAGCTGCATTCTCTCTCCTGACCACCAGGGGGCGACTCCTCTGGTTGTATAGAAGTCAAAGCTTCATGTGTTAAAGCTGCAAGGCGACTCCTCTGGTTGTATAGAAGTCTATAGAAAATGACTCTACTTCTCTCTTGATTTATTCCCTCAGTAAACATTGTAAACATGAGTTTATGTCTCAATCTCTAGTTTCAAGTCTTCTTCAATACAGCATGATGTTCATTTAGTAAATTATGGTCCATTTAGAGTCAAACAGACCATAAAGCAGGGGATGCTTTAGGGGCGGGGCTACAAGGTGATTGACAGGTCGACACCAGAGACGTATGCAGCGTCTCTACGTCCTCCTCAGTCCAGATAAGGTCACTTCCTGTTCACTGGTTGCAAAAAAAAACAAGATGGCGACGGGTGTAACTCAAGGCTTCAAAACATCAGTCCAGAATGGGCCAATGGGTGACGTCATGATGACTATGTCCACTTCTTATATACAGTCAAAACCAAACATCTACTATGATTCACAATGGACCCTTCGCTAAGCCTCTCCTGCCTTGGTTACTGTTGCTAGGAGACAAACATATACATTAACAACAATGTTGCTGCACAGCCGAGTAAGACAATATGTTGTTGTTTTTATAATAAGCTAAGTTTAAGTTTAGTTATGACTTTATTATAGCAGCTGTATTGGTTGCTAACGTGTTACGCTAGCTATAGCGAAGCAAGAGACAACCGTAAGAATCCGAGTGAAACACCAGGTAGTAAGTGTTAATAAGTAGCGAGGTATTTTTAAGCCAGCAGTAACCGTGATGTCTTCAGGTTGTCCGTCCGTCCGGTCCGTCCTCCTGAACGCCGTATTTCAGGATCGCCAGGAGAGAATTTGACACAAACATCCACTTTGACTCTGGGATGACCTGATCAGGATTTGGTGGTCAAAGGTCACTGTGGTCGTTTTTTGCCGTAACTCAAGAATTCATGAGCTAATTGGGACATTTTGGACAGACATGGATGCAACTTAACCACAAGGCGGTAATTCTAGTTACTTACTGATTTAGTTTTTTTTTTTTTATCACCATCCTCTTCGTCTTCTTTGCCTCCTCCATCAAAGAGGCTCACCCGGTTGTTCCACCGTCCGCCATTTCTGCTACCTCGCGGTATCTACAGTTGGAGCTACATGTTGAGTTGAAAGCTATCTCGTTGAGTTTCCTCTCAGCGAATCCTCTCTGGTAAGCAGTGATGCAGTGTAAATGTCTGGTGCTTTTATTGTGAAAGGTAAGAATGGACTTTGCAGGAGGCAATAAAGGGTTTGCGCTCTTGGTTCAAACGCTGATGGAGTCATTATTCGACAGACATCTTCTCTATTGAAGAACCGTTGCTGTCCTTCTGCTTCCTCTGAGCCACGTGGTCCCTCGTAAGATTGACATCTCACCGTTACGTTTCTCTGTCTACAGGCTTCTTGTAGCTTTTGTCTTTTTAGCAAAGAACCAGATATTTTCTGACAGTTGTTAATCTGTTGTTCTGATGGTTTAACCAGTAGTTTCATGTTCATTGGAGGCTTGAAGAGCTCTCGTGAGTCCTGTTGTAAATAGGAACCAGACTTTTACTTCTAGAAACCCAGAACACTGAGACACTCTCACAACCTGCAAACGACCTCGAGACTCCGTTCTCTAAACCAGACTTTCTCTTCCTCTGGGAAAAGAAACCAGCCTGGATGATATTACGTTGTCCAGAAATAATAATCCTCCAATGTTCCATCTCATATTGAAAACAATAGCGCCTCTGAGCTACAGAAATCTGTTCAGCTTTCACACAAGATACTCCTGATACTCATCAGCTCCTAGAAATCTGCCTGGCAACAAGACTGTTTTGACTAAAGGTTCAATCAAATGGGAAAAGTGTTGCTGAGGAGCTGAGACCCCAAACAGACTCGCATTACTTTTAATCGGCCAAATCCCTGAAAACTGAGTCCAGAAATGTGGTTTGTTTTCCATCTGAAACAAGTTGATACTAAACTACGCACAGAGATTCTTAAACCTTTGGTTTCTTAAAGCATTGTTCTCATTTATATTTCATATCTATTTATCTCTGTGTCTATCCATGAAAGCCTTCAGCAATGTCCTCCCTCTCTTCAGAAACATTCCTTCCCGAGAGATTTTCTTCGCCCTTCTCATTTTACCGGCTGCCTGCTGGGAGCCGGCCAAGCTGAATTCCTGACCGTCTGGTGTGTCAGTGTACCTGAACACAGGTAACATTACCGAGCGGTCCCTGAGCTCCGCCCGGCCCTCCACAATGAGAAGAGCTTCAGAGGGGTTAGAACGAGGGGACAGAACGAGGGGACAGAACGAGGGGACAGATCGAGGGGACAGATCGAGGGGACAGAACGAGGGGACAGAACGAGGGGACAGATCGAGGGGACAGAACGAGGGGACAGATCGAGGGGACAGAACGAGGGGACAGATCGAGGGGACAGAACGAGGGGACAGATCGAGGGGACAGAACGAGGGGACAGAACGAGGCCAGCATGGAGAGTCCTGCAGCTATGAGTTGTCAGAACGTGACAGAAACCTGTGGAAGATATCATTTCTGTTTTATTTTGGTGCACAGCAGATGGAACACTAAGACAAGGCTACACTCAACTACTTTCATCATTTTTGTTAGGAATGGAGTCAGAGATATCCCATATAAAGCTGTTTCACATCAAACACCATACGTTTGTGAAAAATGTACAGAGAAAATTACAAAAACTGATTTTGTGGGTTCTTATGAATGCCTGCACACTCATGCAGAATATTTGAGAGGGGTAAATAATATTCAGTGAATTTCTGCCTGCGTAAATACACGTTGAACCAATTCAATAATTAGTTCTTAACCGGTGTCCCTGATCTTGAGTGTCTTCTCTGGACTCATGAACAAAACCACATAATCCGCCCAAAAACAGACACAATCCTGACATTATTATATATTGGAAACTCCCCATCTCTCGCCAACGCCGGGAGATTCTTTCTATGAAGATCACCACCATCGCTGGTCCTCAGGCACGTCCCTGTCAGAGCACGGCTACCACTGTCCAGAAAAACTTCAACAAAAATCAAAGAACAGCCAACATTCAAAACCCAGGAAGAATATTTAATGCCGTGATTTTCTGCTCATTTCTCACATTTTCATCTTTGTCAACAAAATAAGAAAAAGCCTTCCTCAGGGAGCGATATCATCTGAACTCATAGACTGTAGATTAGAAATGGACGCGGTCATCGTGACGTCACCGCTGGTTATGCTCATTTTAGAAAGACAACCGCAAGAAAACCTGTTCTTTGTTTATATTATCAAATGGACTAGCTGCTCGCGTTAGCGTTAGCTAGCATTGTTAAGATTATCAAATGGACTAGCTGCTCGCGTTAGCGTTAGCTAGCATATTTAAGATGATCAAACGGACTAGCTGCTCGCGTTAGCATTAGCTAGCATATTTAAGATTATCAAACGGACTAGCTGCTCGCGTTAGTGTTAGCTAGCATATTTAAGATTATCAAACGGACTAGCTGCTCGCGTTAGCGTTAGCTAGCATTGTTAAGATTATCAAACGGACAATGAGTCTCAATGAAATCTCTTATTCAGCGTTTCTTTATTCTGTCTTTATGAAAGAAATGAAGCGCGTTGCAGGAGTTTACTTTATATGATTTCAGATAAATCATCTCTACTACAGCACTCTCACTGAAACATTTGTGATTTTAACAAAGTTTAACAGCAATTAGTTTGTGAGCACTGATCAAACTTAGCTTGTTTTGTTTTACCCATAAATTAAAAAAACATTTGTAAAGTCATAAACATTTTAGCTGTAACATCTGCTGTCTAAAGACTTTCCCATGGACGAAGGTCTCTTTTGTTTTGTTGATTCTTTTGTACGTTGTGCTTTTGGGAACCAGTGTTCCTTTAAGGTCTTTCCTTCTAAACGTATGGAGTGAACAACGCAACACGTCAGGTTTAGTTCCACAGCTGCTTTTCTTTTTTAAATGGGTGAATTGTCAGGTGTAATGTTCAGACTGTCAACGTTTTATTTTAATATGGAAACCATGAAGAGAACAACTTGTTTACACAGTAAAAAACAATTAACATCACTTAGCCGTTGAATCATTACTGAACTGTGGAAAGTTTTTTATTATTCTGTTGTTCCCTTTTCTGTTTCTCTCTCAGGTCGACCTGTCAGTGAAGCCCCTCCCACCGCCCCCTCTGATGTCATACTGTAAGGTGTGTGTGTGTGTGTGTGTGTGTGTGTGTGTGTGTGTGTGTGTGTGTGTGTGTGTGTGTGTGTGAGTGTGTGTGTGTGAGCTTATTTAAAGGCCTGCCTCTCTCTTGCTGGGCGATCGACACCAGCTCGGCATCATCAGCTTACCGCCTGCTGCTTCCAGGGAATAATCTCTGAATAGTTTTCCTGAGAGACGGCTGCTGAAGAAACAGTCAGTAAGACGGCGAGTTTACTGTTTCTTTACTGACTGAATGATTGGATTCATATATGGATGAATGAATGATTGGCTCTCTGGTTTACTGACTGATTGATTTGACTGATTTAAATCCTACCAGAGTGACTTGCTGACCGTTTTCTTCCAACTTCTTTACTGACTGGTTAATTAATAATTAGTTTACTAACTAGCTGCTTAGTTAACTGTTTGACTAACGATAGGTTAACTGTTTTTACTCACTGGTTAACCAGTTAGCTATTGATTTTGGATTGTTTCACAAATTGTGTAATAACTTAACTGATCTTAATAACATGTAGTTTAGTGAGTAACAGTTTATGGCTGACTGGTTTACTGAGTTAACTGACCTTTTTAACTTGTTACTATCTGGTTTACTGACTGCCAGATAGTTAACTGATTGACTGTTTCACTTATTGACTGATTTGTTTATTTACTGGCTGATTGGTTTGATGGCTCACCAGTAATTGGTTGACTTTAATTGTCTGTTTAATGTTTTACTGACTGTTTAGTGAGTAACAGTTTATAACTGACTGGTTTACTGAGCTAACTGTTGACTGACCTTTTTTAAACTCGTTACTGACTGGTTTTCCCACTGGCTGAGTGGTTTAAAGATTGTTAGCTGGTGATCTCACTGGTTTACTGATTGATTTACAGTTTTAAATGAAATTGTTTTCTGACTGACTGCTTAACTGTTGGCTTGACTAGTCTTTACTCGCTGACATTTACCTGGTTTACTATTCACTAACTAACTGGTTTACCTATTGCCTGAATAGTTTGCTTACTGGGTAACTGGTTTACTGCTTTGCTTTATTCTAATTTCATTCTTGTTTACTTGCAGTTTTAGTGGCTGGAAATCTTAGTGTTTTAACCACTACGCATTATTAACTAGTTGACTGGCCTTTACTGACTACTAACTAGTTAACTGAGTTGACTGTCGGATCAACCTGTTTACTCAGTCGACTGACTGGTTTGACCGTTAACTGGTTTACATTTAACCTACAGTATCACCAAATTAAAATAAAGTCACTTGATTGCTTTCCGTTACTTTTGCATGACCTCAAAACCAAATCTATAAAGACAAGAGAAAAGTATTTTGTAAGTGAAGCAGAAAAGGTGACGGAACAGTTCAAGTTCTTCCCTCCAGCTGTGGAAATGTTCTCATCATCGAAGGCCTTGAATCATTTCACACGTTGGTGTGACTGGATTTGAACTTGGAGCGGCAGCAATATCAATTAAATGAGATTTGGTTTGTTCTGTGTTGTTTGTCTTGAAAAAAGAGTCCTCTCGACGATATCTAGCAGTGATGTTGTTTCTGTTTCCTGCTTTTCATACAATCAAATAGAGAAATGTGTGAAGTGTGGATGGTAGTATATGAATCTTTATTTTAAAGGTCCTAAATTCAACTTTTAGGTCATTAATATCTCATCAAACAACTATCATCGAGGTAAAGATATAGTGGAGTAAAGTAGAACCATCCTTCTGTTCCCCCTCAGGAGCTCCGTTAGCTCCGTTAGCTCCGTTAGCTCCGTTAGCTCCGTTAGCTCCGTTAGCTGCTAGCCGCCAGCTCAACCGTCACCATGTTGAGAAGCAATCTAAATGCTCCCCATCTGGTTTTTAGCACCTTTAAAACCTATTTTAAAATTGTAATCCTGCTCATAATAAAGTATTGATGATCTGGTTACGTCTTTTCTTTTTTTCTTTGACCGCAACAGAGTACATTTTTTGTATTCTAATTACGTAACGCCATGATTATGTAAATCATTGCTCCCTCAGCCTGTTCATGTATATCTCTAGAGTGGTTTGCTAACTGGTTTCGTGTTGTTTATAATCTGTGTCATGTGTGTTGGCTTGGTTACTGGTTAAAATGTGCTTGGTTCACTAACTAACTGTTACTAACAGTAACTGTGTTACTGACTGGTTAACCATTGGCCTGGCAGTCAGTCACTGTTACTTTAATCGTTACTAGTTGACTGACTTTATTTGACTGTACTGACTGGTTTACCCAAAACTTAGCAGTTTGCTGAGTAGGCAAGTGGTTTACTGACTGGTTTCATACAGTTTACTCATTTGTTTCATGACTGATGTGCACAGTGTAATGTTACACCACGGTCATAAACAGCCTGTAAAACTGAGTTATTCTTCATTCAACCTGTTTACTCAGTTTATCCATTGACTAACAGTTAATGTCTGAGTTGACTTAAATGGTCTACTCATTCCGTACCAGCAGATTCTATTAACCATTTACTAACTGGTTTACCCATTACTTAGCTGCTTTGCTGACTGGTTTAGTGCTCTTTATTCCTGTATCTTGTGCAGAGTGTGAACTCATTTTGGTCAACTTGACTGACTGACCAGGCTGGTTGAGTGTCTGGTGTACTGCTTGTAATCGTGCATCTTGCATTCGACAGATACATAAACTTTGAATGACTGTTTCTGATCACATTAATTATGGATGCTTAATGACAGTTTCAGGTGCAGAAATGTCTCAGCTGTCTGTCCTGCTGCCTCTGACAGGTGAGCCGCTCTTCTTCTCTTTTATTCTGTCTGTGGTTTAACTGCTCTGTCATTCTTGTGTCTTTGATGACGGGTTCATGTCATCTTTATTTTTATCTGCAGGCCTTTTCTTCTTGATCTCCTCAACGTCCGGCTCAGAATCCAGTGGTGAGTCCTGAATGTTGTCTGTCTGTCTGTCTGTCTGTCTGTCTGTCTGTCTGTCTGTCTGTCTGTCTGTCTGCCTGTCTGTTTCTCCCTGTCTCCTACAGAAGTACGTTCCCATACAACTCAACTGCAGATTATGGTCAAAGTTTTAAAGGGCTTGAAACACATGGTTAACCTAACTAAGTATTTCTATGGTAAAGCTTTGCATGTGCGTCGCTTCTTTTTCTTCTTCTTCTTCTTCTTCTTCTTCTTCTTCTTCTTCTTCTTCTTCTTTTTCTTATCTTTCTTCTTCTTCTTCATCATCTTCTTCTTCTTCTCTTTCTTGTTCTTCCTTTTATCCTCCTTCTCCTTCTCCTTCTTCTTCTTCTTCTTCTTCTTCTTCTTCTTCTTCTTCTTCTTCTTCTTCTTCTTATCTTTCTTCTTCTTCTTCATCATCTTCTTCTTCTTCTCTTTCTTGTTCTTCCTTTTATCCTTCTTCTCCTTCTCCTTCTCCTTCTCCTTCTCCTTCTCCTTCTTGTTCTTCTTCTTCTTCTTCTTATCTTTCTTCTTCTTCTTCATCATCTTCTTCTCCTTCTTCTCCTTCTTCTTCTTCTTCTTCTTCACTTTGATGAATTGTTTCCGTGTGGCTTTCAGAAACAGTCTCTCTGTGTCTCTGGACACGTAGAGGTAACTTTAAACTTCCCTTGTTGTCGATCTTCAGAAGTCTTTTTTCCCCCTGTGTTTATTTTGAGCCTGAATCCTAAAATATGTCTGAAACTGTTTCTCTCTAATAGATGAAACAGATGAAAAGCTCCTTTTATCCCTCGTCAGTTCTTTCAAAGAGCCGATTTATGATCCTGAAAAAGTTACTGACTCCCTCTCATAGTATTATGTAACAGTAGACCTGATTTTTAATATTCTTTTTAAATGTGTTCTTTATATTATTTTAACTTTATACTTTCACAAGTTAACAGCTGAAAACATTATTACCAATAACATACTTTAGTTGTTTTCCCTATTTTTCAGTTTCTTTTATTTTCTTTATTTTTTAACATCAAAACGAGGACTAAAGCTTCAAGAGGTCAAATGTTTCCCTCAGAATTTAGACACTCAAATGAATGCGTTGTACTAAAGCCGTACCGGTGTTTGTAAAGAAATCTACTTAAGCGTAATTCTCCTCACACAGATGTAGCGTTAGCGAGGCAGCGTTGGTCCGTCATGGCGAGCTGTCATGATCCAGAGATCGATAACAAATGAACGGATCAATAAAAGGGTGATCGGCCCACAATCTAAGGAAATAGAATCTACGTACTAAAGTTATCTTAAAACTTAGACGTGTTGCATGACTTCTTTACGTCTCTAAATTGTTGTACGTGACTCTGGTAACGTGAACTCCAGCGGCCACAACAACAAGCTAATGTTCATTTAAATGCAATTTTGTATTGACTTTTCGCTTTCTGTTTCTGAGGGCTAACTGCTAACGTTAGCTTCTTGCTGTTTTCCCGCTAACTATTTTGGGGGTTTTAAGCCTTGGTTTTACTTTCCATAAGAACAGTCATACAACATGCTGGTCTCATCCAGCATTCGTAGCTTAACCTACGAAAAATAAGTTTAGAAGCCTTGAGTTTGGCGTTTCATCACCATCTTGGTTTTTTGCAACCAGTGAACAGGAAGTGACCATATCTGGGCTGAGGATGCGTGACTTAGAGACGCCGTATACGTCTTTGGTGTCGACCTGTCAATCACCTTGTAGCCCCGCCCCTAAAGCATCCCCTGCTTTATGGTCTGTTTGACTCTAAATGGACCATAATTTACTAAATGAACATCATGCTGTATTGAAGAAGACTTGAAACTAGAGATTGAACCATAAACTCATGTTTACAATGGTTACTGAGGGAATAAATCAAGAGAGAAGTAGAGTAATTTTCTATAGACTTCTATACAACCAGAGGAGTCGCCCCCTGGTGGTCAGGAGAGAGAATGCAGCTTTAACACATGAAGCTTTGACTTCTATACAACCAGAGGAGTCGCCCCCTGGTGGTCAGAGAGAGAATGCAGCTTTAACACATGAAGCTTTGACTTCTATACAACCAGAGGAGTCGCCCCCTGGTGGTCAGGAGAGAGAATGCAGCTTTAACACATGAAGCTTTGACTTCACTTTAAAGAACCAGAGGTTGACTCCTGGTGTGAAACGAGAAGTGAAAGTTTATGTTTTTCTAACGTAACTTGTGTACTTCAGTAGATATTTCAACATAAACTACGATTTTCACGATCTTTGTTGTGTAAAGACGGAAGTTTATTTTGAAAACACTGTTTGCATTTAACCAGCGAAATTGACCCGTGTTGCTGTGTTTCGTAGGAAAACGCACACAAGAAATGAGGAGTAACTTTTCCTCAGATATCATACGAAGGTCGATTGAGGACACGTGCACGGACATGAGCTCATATTTAAATAAAAAAAAAAATAATCTAAAACTGATGAGTGTCGCTGTGTGTTATGGATCAGTGCCGTACCCGGTGACCTGTGTGACCCGTGGAGCCGACCTGGTGGAGGATGGCGTGGAGGTGTTGTGTCCTCCGGACTGCACCCAGTGGAAGGTGTCGGTGTTCGGGGCGGAGATCTACGCCTCCGTCTCCTCCATCTGTGGAGCTGCCGTCCACAGGTGGGACTGTCACCCTTCTCTCTTCTCTCCACATCGATGGTTCTCAAACCATTTATTTTTCTTTCTTGGCGGCATTGTTTCACTCTGAAGCAGATCTCTCTGCTGATTGGTGGAAGTCAGACAGGTTAGCTGAAGGTTTTGCGGAGGGTTTGGTTGGAGTTTTTTTTGGGGGGTGTAGCTGGACGGACACGCGGATCAAAGACTCTGCTCCCGGGCAGCAGCTGCAGATGTGACATAATACAGAGTCCTGCTGTCTGCTGAACCTCAACTAAACACCAACACCACGAAGGAATGTGCAGCGCTGAAGGATTAAGCTCTCAACCCTGAATGACCTCCTCCTTCCTCTGCAGAGGGCCACGGGGGGGAACTCCTTCCTCTGCAGAGGGCCATGGGGGGGAACTCCTCCTTCCTCTGCAGAGGGCCATGGGGGGGAACTCCTCCTTCCTCTGCAGAGGGCCACGGGGGGGAACTCCTTCCTCTGCAGAGGGCCATGGGGGGTGGAACTCCTTCCTCTACGGCTTCACATCTCATCTTCCTGTCCTCTGCTTTAGTTTCACACTCTTTCCTCTGAAGTCTAAATCTTTCAAACCATATCGAACAACGCCTCCTGTTTCTAAGATCCAGGGTCAGTCCACCGGTTCTATCCTACTTTACGTATTTCAACCTGAAAGGATTATGTATCCTTTCCTGTATCGTGTTATTTATGTATTACAACGTGGCTCTTATTTTGATCTGTTCTGGCTGCCATGTGTCTTATTGCCCAAAGTAGAAAAAAAGCCATGAATGTAAATAATAAACAGCCGAGATATGTGATGTTCAAGTCACCTGCAGTATCCAGAAAAAAGAAAATATTTCAAACCTTTTCAAAAAGCATGACCACAAATTAAATTTGTATTCTAATTATTGATATTCAGTGAAATAAATGTAACCAAACAAAAAAACCAAATCACTTTTTAAAAGTGGATAGAGATATTCTCTCCCCGTCACGTTCAAACAGTGAAATACAAGATTTAAGATCATGTGATCAACAGACCATCAGGTCCGACTCGCTTCCCTTTGTAACGTCAACATTAAACATTTTGGATATTTCATGTTTAATATTTGAAGTCATTGTGTCTCAAGTCATTTTATTTTCTTCATCAAAACAGAGACACGAGTCGACTCGAGTCCACATCTCTGGGATGGAGCCGGGCTAGCTGTTTCCCTCCGTTTCCAGTCTTTATGCTAAGCTACGCTAACCTGCTGCTGGCTTTCGCTTGAGGTTTTATTGGACAAACGTGAGATTCTCAGAAGGAAATCAAAGTGTATTTCCTAAAAATTTAAAACTGTTGATTTAACACATAAACTAATGTAGTAAACATTAGTAAAACATAATAATTAGCCCAATAAAACACCAAAATTGAATAAAGGTAAACATGGAAACAACACGTTGAAATAATCTGTAAAAAGAAAGTCAGTTGGTTTTGAATCTGGAGAGTTTTGCTAAAATGACACGGTGAACTTTGTGTCGCTCAGCCGGTGAACGGTTTAAAAGTTTAATGTTTTGAACGCGTCTCTGCTCTTCAGGGGGATTCTGGGTCGGACCGGCGGCTCCGTCAGGGTTCACAAGCTCCAGGGACAACAGAACTACGTGAGATCCTACGCACATGGCATCCAATCACAGGCCCTGTCCCGCTGGACCGCCTCCTTCAGCCTCACCAGTAGGTCGGAGCCGTTTAGGTCATCCAGTCGGTCGGCTTGTGGATTGATCGCTTTATTGTCCTGTGAAGTTTAATAATTTTTTGGGTCATTAGTCTGAAAAAAACTGATATTTGAAGACATCCCATTGGACACTTTTTAGTGTCCTCAGTTTACAGCTGGTTGTGGAGTTCCACCGCCCCCTAGTAGAAAAACAAGACACTTAATGCAGCTTTGAAGGTTTATTTCCTCTCAATACCGTGTGCTATACAAATATAATAATAATAATAATAACAATACTTAATCATCATTAACATCTTTGTCCAAAACTTAAACTGAGAAATGGCTTCACGGAAATGAAGGAAATCTACCAGAGATGACAAAACTAACAGTGTGTGTGTGTGTGTGTGTGTGTGTGTGTGTGTGTGTGTGTGTGTGTGTGTGTGTCTGTGTGTGTGACCAGAGCCTGTTAACGTCCCACTAGAGTTGACCAGTGAGACCAGTACCACAGCTCTGCCTGCAGCCGCTCTACCAGGTGAATAATACGTATTATTATATTACTGATCAGAGGTGTGGACTCAAGTCACATGACTTGACAAAAGAAACACTTCCTGTTGCTATCAGGATTCTTCTCCTTCTTCTTCTTCTTCTTCTTCTTCTTCTTCTTCTTCTTCCTCTTCTTCTTCTTGTGTTTCTTGTTTTTCTTCTGATTCTTCTTCTTTCCTAAAGCTTCCAGACACAACAGGAAGTGTTACCCAAGCTGACCTCTCGCTCTCTCTTTGTGTGTGTGTGTGTGTGTGTGTGTGTGTGTGTGTGTGTGTGTGTGTGTGTGTGTGTGTGTGTGTGTGTGTGTGTGTGTTGCAGCAAAGAAACCACTAAAGAAGCCGTCAGTGAAGAAAGCTCTGACAGGCGGAAATAAAGGTACATTGTGAGCTCTGTGTATTTGATAGTTTACTGAAAAGATTGAACATGAACTAAGATTGTGTGTGTGTGTGCGTAGACTGTCAGATGGATATCGCCATGGTGATCGACAGCAGTAACAACATCGGGCACCGGAGGTTCAACCTGCAGAAGAACTTTGTCACCAAATTGGCGTCCATGTTGAGAGTCGGATCAACAGGGCCGCATGTAGGACTAATCCAAGCCAGGTGAGACACACACACACACACACACACACACACACACACACACACAGGTAAGGGTATAAATAATTAACAAGTTTAGAATCCAAAATAGATATTAAAATATAAAAAGCCTCTTGTATCAGATGGAAAATGCATCTTGACGAAGCTGAAAACAGGCTGTTTTTATTTTTAGAGACACGAGTTTCTCACGGGACTTTTGCTTGAAGTACTTGAAGTACATGTTGCTCATAATACTTTCATACTTTTACTCAAGACAACATTTTTAACTTCATGTGTCCTTCACCTGGATTGTGTTTGCAGTGATTCTCCCAGGACTGAGTTCTTACTGACCAACTACACTCAACCTAAAGAGCTGCTGTTTGCCATCAAAGAGCTGGCCTTCCTGGGAGGAAACACCAACACAGGTAGCACGCACGCACACAAACACACACACACACACACACACACACACTGATGGACCAACTCCAGCTGCCATGAGGCCTTGGCAGCAGCTCGTGGCTGTAACGGTTCTGAAGCTGCATTAAAACCTCTCTCTAGCTTGTTCCTGGTCTCGTTGCAGGTAAAGCCATCATGCACGCGGTGGAGACCTTCTTCACCCAGGAGAACGGGGGGAGGCGGGGTCACCCTCGGGTCACGATGGTGCTGATTGATGGCTGGCCGTCTGACGACCTGGAGCAGGCGGCCATGTTGGCCAGAGAGTCCGGCATCAACGTCTTCCTGGTGTCCGTAGCCAAACCGGCGCCTGAGGAGCTTGCCATGGTGCGAGACAAGGACTTCGTGAAGAAGGTGCCCATTTATTCCAATGTTCTGTCCTTTACTAAACATGTGTATGTAATGAACACGAGGGGTTATTAAAAGTTATGAATCGATGAGCTTCTTCTCTCCTTCAACTACAACTATTCTAAGAGATAAAGACTGTTTCATTTAGACACCAGATGTTTTATTTACACCTGAAATGATTCAAACTTCCTCAGTGTCACATGACAGAATCCAGTAGAACCAGTTTGATTATTGATCAGTAAATATTGATGAAAGAGGTTTAAACTGTGATTAGTTCAGCTGATAGAATACTAGCTCCAGACTAACCTGTTTCTCCTGTGAAGTCTGCTCAGCTCGTTCTAGGATGCTTTTATTGTGAAACTCTGGATGCTGAAACAGGAAGCTGTTGCTGTTTATATCGAAGCTTCCAGTTTCTTTCTCCTCTTCTTGTTCATCTGTTGTTTAGAGGATCTTTGTCTCTTTTAGTTCTCCATCTACTAAACTGAAGAACTTCTGTTCGTAAAGAGACTTTCTACAAAATAAAAGACACGTAGAGTCTGAAACGTTTTGGTGGCCCACGACATGTTTCTCTTCCTCCTGCAGGCGGTGTGTAAAGATAACGGTTTCTTCAGTTATTCGATCCCCAGCTGGTTCAGCACCACCAAACACGTCAAACCTCTGGCTCAGAAGCTCTGCTCGCTGGACAGCCTGCTCTGCAGTAAGACACGACTACGTCACACCACTGGCCACATGACACGTTTCAGTTCAGTCTGTCACTTTGTTACAGCGCAGACACAACGCAGCAAAACACCAACCTCAACCAAGACCAGAGAAATAAAGGAGAAAGTCAACATTTGCTTCAGAAAGAGTTGGATTTTAATACTGTTTTAAGACCGTTGTCTTAGCTTAGCATTAAGATGGAAACGATTAACAAAGCTCTCTTATCAAAACCTCATATCTTGTTTCCCGCTGCAACATTTACTTCGTCTGCCATGTTTCTGAGTAAAATGACCCGGCAACATTTTTTTACCGGTTTTCCAAGTTGTTCTGACTTGAGGGGGCCTTCACATGAATTTTCCTGGTCAGGAAAATATTTTTCAGATTATTTCAACACCACACGAATGCAGCACAAGTTAAATTTGGTTGTAATGGGCAAAGCCAGAGAAAAGGTCAGAAGGTCACAGAAATCATTCAATATCTGAGGAGGATTTAATATCCACAATAGATTTCATGACAGACTGGACCTGCAACAAGTCCCACAAGTCCTAGTACATGTCATATTACCACATGTTCTGGTTCCTGCACAGTTCATGGTGCTAAAAAGTCGAGTGCCAAGCCGAGAAAATGTCAATGTGTGTTTTTAAGGTAAAACCTGCTACAACTCGGTGAACATTGGGTTCCTCATCGACGGTTCTTCCAGCGTCGGGGAGGGAAACTTCCAGCTGGTCCTGGACTTCCTGACAGGAATCGCCAGAAGCTTTGACATCTCGGACATGGGAGCTCACATCGGTTAGCTTCACCATATAATAATGATCTGATTCATTGATTCATTGATTCATTGACGAGCCGATTGGCTGGCTGACTCTGTGTTGAATTTCCAGGTGCGGTGCAGTTCACCTACGATCAGAGGCTGGAGTTCGGCCTTTTTGACCACTCCAACAAAGAGGACTCCATCAACGCCCTGAGGAGGATCCCCTACATGAGCGGAGGAACGGCCACTGGAGCCGCCATTAGTTACACCACCCAGAACCTGTTCAGGTAACGAAACACCTGAGTGTATTACAATACACCCAACCAGATTTTAATCATTTAAAGGGCCAGTGTGTCGCATTAAGGATGATCTATTGGCAGAAATGGAAGATAATATAAGAAGTATGTTGTCTTTAGTGTATACTCACCTGAACCTAAGAATCGTTCTCTGTTTTCGTCACGTTAGAATGAGACGTTTATATCTAAATACAGAGCGGCCATGTTTCTACAGTAGCCCAGAATGGACAAATTAAACATTGGCTCTCGAGAGACTTTCACGTTTTTGTGTTGCGTTTTCGAGTCGTTATCTTACTCGCTTGTCACACGAAGAAGTTTAAGATGGTTGCAGTCTACATCTTCACCACTAGATGGCACAGAATTCTACAAACTGACCCTTTAAGTATAAAAATGGTAATATTCTGCATTTTTCTAAAAACAAACTGAATATGAATTAATCCTACTAAATGTGGATTCATCCGCCGCTGAAAATAGTTCCCAACAAATCCACTATTTCCTCCTGTTTATTTGATAAAAACTGAAGTGACCAGCTGTTTTAGGAAATAACTAATTATTCAATATTTAATACAAAATTAAACTATCTTGTTTGTGTTTTTAAAAACATGTACGGAAGAAATAGATATGAAGAACAATAGTTTGAATTTGAAGTTTGTGTCCAAAGGAGAAAACAACACAAACAACTGAGTTAGATTTTTTTCTTTACCAGGCGGACGGGACCAGGACGTAACTTCCTCATCGTGTTGACAGACGGCCAATCATATGACGACGTCAGACTTCCAGCGATGGCTGCGCAGAGACAAGGTGAGTGATGAAATAAAGGAAAAACAACGGCAGCTTGTGTTCACTTCTTACACAAATGTCCTGTTTCACCCATCCACCAATCACCAGGTATCACCATATACTCGGTGGGCGTGGCCTGGGCGCCCCTGGACGACCTGAAAGCGATGTCATCAGAGCCGAAGGAAAGCCACACCTTCTTCACCAGGGAGTTCACCGGCCTCGCCGAGTTGGTCCCTCTGCTGGTCCGAGGCATCTGCAAAGACTTCACAGAGAACAACTAAGAACACACACACACACACACACACACACACACACACACACACACACACACACACACACACACACACACACATACATACACATAAACACACACATTTGTATTTCTATACTAGTGAAGACAAACGTAACTCAAACCTAGAAATCAGAACCCTCAAAACAGCCTGACAATGAGAGGACTGGACAAAATATCCTCATTTTGAAGGGAGAGAA
Organism: Ophiodon elongatus; assembly: GCA_016806645.1. Taxonomy (NCBI): domain Eukaryota; kingdom Metazoa; phylum Chordata; class Actinopteri; order Perciformes; family Hexagrammidae; genus Ophiodon; species Ophiodon elongatus. The sequence goes on from JACSYO010002007.1 coordinate 122,101, forward strand.
ATATGTGCTCACAAAAATATAAGTACACATTTGTACTTCCATATTCAACATCATTTTTCAGACATTGATCTTAAAACCAAGTCTTAACCCTCAAAAAAACATTTTAAAAGAAAAACAAGAACAAAATGTTGTTTTCAAAATGTCCTCAATTTGCAGGCAAAAAATCAGGTCCCCAGAAAGATAGTAGTACGTTCACATATACACACACTTTATAAATACTGTACACATATACCAACTAGTACTGATACATTCACATGTATATAAAATACACAAAACATAGAAAGACACACACACACACACAAGTATATATATATATATATATATATATATATATATATATATATATATATATATATATAAAAATACATAATAAAGTAGATCATGGCAAGATCATCAACAGTAGAAACCAAAATCATTTACTTTTCAATAAACAGTCCAGTGTGTTTGATTCTGTAATAAATTTGTAAAGTAACAAGTGAAAATATAAACAATTGTATCTTCTTTATTTCTATCTGTATTTGTATTTAAAAAAAATTGCTGAATTGATTTGATTAATTTGAACCCAGCTAACTTAAAAAAGAACCATAATCAGCTCTCATGTAATTTTACTGCAGTGTTAATTTACAGCTGAAGAATCTAATTTATATTAAATAGATTCTAACTATAAAATAAAAACCTGCTGGATCCACTAATAAACTACAAATTAAAGAGGAATAAATTGGATACTGGAAACTGTAATTACTTTTTTTAAATGTCTTAATCAATATTAAAATAAAGGAAGTTTTTGAGAACTGTATCTAGTAATTAAAAGAAAATGGTTTCACAATTATAAGACATGATTCTTGTCATTTTCAGATCTTATTCTGTATCATGTAAATACAAAATAAAGATCCTGTGAATATAAAATAGTTTAATCTTTATGAGATTTGTATGTTATTATCATTAGATCTGTGTCTTCTATTATTTTTGAAATTATGAGATCTTTATCTTGTATTTATGAGATAAGGATCTCGTAAATACACAACACTAAGTCAAGATTAAAGAAAACAACTATTTTTTACTTTTCTAGTAGTGAACTGTGATATTATAATATTATATAACAGAAAGCATGAACTAATCTGTTATAAACAAGATGAAAAGATTCTGCAAAATGAACAGAAATACACCAATAATTCTCAAATCATCTTGTTGTATGAGCATTTTATTTTTTCTTAATTTTCAGATTTGTATCATAAAACACAAATCAAATGACTTGTTAACAAAACATCTTTCTTTCTTTCTTCTCAGTTTTAAACTCCGTCCTTGTTGACGTTGTAATTATCCGGATGTACATTTGACAAACGTAGATTTCTGTATTTTTACCAAATTTTAAAGGTTTAAAGACTCTGCAAGATGATTTTCATAGAAATAAACTGGATGGAAGTACATCGAAAATCTGATAGTTGATGTTGTTAAAAGGGTTCAAATCACCTGTATGGTTCTTTGTTTTTGGGAAACAGGCATCATACTTGAAGAAAATATATAAAACATTTAAAAATCTGATTTCCTGTCACTGTGTAAATGAAGCCTGCTATGTCATTTGGATGTTAAATGCTGATTCTGTCCTTTTTCTGTATTTATGACCTGTTTTCTTTGAGTCTCTCAATAAAGAATAGTTATTTTTACAGCTTTTCCAGTGATGTTTGTTCAGGTAGCTGAAGCTCAGACTATGAGACGAGGACGCTGCGCCACCTGGTGTCCAAACGGCACATTACAAGGAAACAAAGTGAGTCCTGAGAGAAGAAACAGATGCAGTCAGATGACAAAACTGTGCCCACATGTCACAATATCTGTTGATTCTGATTATGTTTGAATCTGTTTACATTTAAATGCATCAAAGTGTGGTGTTAAATAAAAGAAAGTTTTACAGTAAAATATTTCACACACAGTTATGCATGCGGGTCAGAGTGAAAAGCGGGAGGGTTTCACCCGCCCGTTTGACCTCGGGTTTGACCCTGCATGCATATGTGTATATATCCCAACCTGCCCACTGTCCTTGGGTCACAATGAGCCGCATATGTATCCCCAACCCTCCGGTTGTCCTCAATTCACTCTGACCTGCATGCATATGTGTGTATATCCCCGAGCCTCCCGCTGTCCTCTGGTCACCTCTGGTCAAAGTGACCTGCGTGCATATGTGTAAGTATATTTCTATTATATATTAAAGCCCTCTGAGGAAAATATACAGTATATGTTTGTATCCCTCCCGCTTTCCTTGGGTCACTCTGACCCGCGTGCATATGTATGTGTATATTTCTAATATATTTAAAGCCCTCTGAGGAGAATGTGTAAGTTGTGAGTTCGGGGTGTACAAAATGTATTGCATTGAATTGAATTGAATTGAATTGAATATTTAACAGAGCACAAAGAGACGTGTGAACCGACTATAAAGAGACTAAAAAGCACAACAAAGGTTTTAAAACGACAACAAAGAGACTCAAAATACCAAAGATTTTAAAATGATGACAAAAACACGTGAACCCACCACAGAGAGAAGTAAAACAACAACAAAGAAATGTAAACCTACTGTAAAGAGACTCAAAACAACAACACAGGTTAAGAAATTACTATAAAGAGACTCAAAACTCCAAACGTTTGAAAACAACCACAAAGAGAAGTAAAACAACAATGTTAAATGACTAAAAAGAGATGTAAACAGTCTAATTCAATATAATATAATGTAATACAAAATAATATAAATGGTGAAAGGACTTTACTTGAATTTTACATTTCTAGTCTTCCCATCACTCATAGTGCTTTAACACTACTTGTCATCATTCACCTATTCATACACGCATGTCGACAGGTGGAACATTTGAAACCATGGTGTGTGTGTGTGTTGATCAAACTGTTGAGAGACTCTTTTTACTGTTCACATTGATGGACATCTTGTTTTGTAGATGTGGCCCTGTTTACTGTGATGTTTATCAGGATCCTCTGAGGGGCTGAAGTCAATGAGCTGAGTCCACCTCTCATGGGCCTTGGGCCAGAGACACTTGCGATAGCTCGTCCTGAAACAATGGGGATTTTTGCCAGAGACAGAGAAACAGAGGCAGCAGAAGTATTTTCTGTCCAATAAATTTCCATCACACATAACTTCTCTACTTCTTCTCTCTTCTCTAAACCATACTCCCTCAAATCTTTCATCTGGTCCACGTGACGTGTGTTGTGCAGAGTAGAGAATTAGCCTGCATGTGACACTCTGCATGTGGTGGATGTTGTAAGGCAACATCAGTGAGGTGACTGGAAGCTCATGAGTCAACCCAAAAAGAAAACATGTTTTATCTTCAACAGCAGCCAAGTTCTCTTTGCTCCATGGAGATTGTGGGGAGTCTCTTCTCCAAAGACCGGGTTGGCCACATCGGTGTCACACGGGGCCTTCGGGTTGGGGTGTGTGAGCCAAAGTCTCTGCCTGACCCTGCTGCCGTCAGTGTACGCTGACGAGACTTAATCTTTGCTGGTTCTCTGTCGTTGACCTGCTCCTCCGCATGTTCAGCATGTTGCTGCACTTGGTTTTAATGATGAAGGAGAAGCCTTCTGACAGAGTTCCATCAGGGCTGCTCCTGATAATACGACCCGTTTTAGGTGGCACCATGGTCGTATTTAATACACGGCAGGTCGTTGTGAAAGCCACAGATTTGTTGTGATAATCATGTTTGAGCTTTTTACTCATTAGCCGTCTTATTTCAGTCATTTTGACAGGCCCCAGCTGGACCTCATCAGTCCTTCATCATTATTGTTGTTCTCACAGGGATCCACAAGGGAGGGATTTAAGAATTGTGAAATGTTGGAGGCAGAGCCAGCTTTCCAGATGTGTGAGTCAGAGCTGCATTCGGGTTCTGGTCTCACTTCTGCAGGGACACAGTGAAGGTCGGGTTCTATCACCACATTTGAGGTCAGTAAGGATATTTCTGAGGTCTCCGTGTTTCAGGAGTCTGATTACAGTGCGTTTAATGCCAAACTTCTCAGGGCACATGCTCCTCACTGTCTGTGGAAAATGGGCTCTGTTAGGAGAAGGTGAAAGGTTCTCTGAGGGTTTGAGTTGGTGCCAGATGTTGACTTTAGAGAGAACGGGTTCTGGTTGAGCGGTAAGGATGTAAGGGTGTGAGGACGTAAGGATATGAGGGTGTGAGGGTGTGAGGATGTAAGGCTGTAAAGATGTCAGGGTTTAAGGATGTAAGGGTGTAAGGGTGTAAGGCTGTAAGGATGTAAGGCTGTAAGGGTGTAGGGATGCAAGGCTGTAACAATGTATGAGTGTAAGACTGTGAGGATGTAACGATGTCAGGGTGTCAGCATGTAAGGATGTAGGGATGTAGGGATGTGAGGGTCTAAGGATGTAAGGATTTAACAACGTGAGGATGTAAGGATGTGATGGTGTGAGGATGGAAGACTGTAAGGATGTAGGATGTAAGGCTATAACGATGTAAGGCTGTAAGGATGTAAGGATGTAGGATTTAGTGCCCAGCCTGCCTGTGACGTGAGTGCAGTGGTGAGAGGTACTGAACTGGTTTATGTGCAGAACAAAGTGATTAATGGTTTCGTCCTCGTGTTTCCTGTGGATGGGTGGATTTCATCACACAGCTGGAGGTAAAGTTGATCCTGGTCCGTGCATTAAGTACAATTCATCATTCATTCCTATGATTAATAAATATTGTAATACAGACCCATGCTTTGATTAGAAACATGAGGACCCTATTGGACATTATGTTCATTATTCATTATGTTTGATTATTTATTTAATTTTGCTCTCCTATCGCTAAATTGATTTATTTTGAAGGCCAGCTGTCTCTGTTTCCAGCTCTCAGCTTCCTTTGACTCAAATTCCATGATTAAAGTTGCGTAATGTAACAAGCTGAAGTTTTGGTGCGCGTGTTCTCTCCATGCCACAATAACACAGACAAAGCGTTACCAACGTTTAAGCAGCATCGGCTATCGAACAGTGAGCTCACATGGAGCACAACAATGAGATGAAGCAATACCCCGAAACTGGCCCTGTTCCTTCTACAACGTGAACGCTGGCAGATGATTGTACTTCATGCACGGACCTATCCTGCCCCTGAAGACGTGGATGTCCCCGTATCTGAGTTTGCGTCTGATGATCTGGCTCAGAGTTATCCAGATGGGTTTGAAGTTGGCGTTCTCAGGCTCAGGATGTTGATTTATCTGAATCACTGCTTGCTTTTGTCTGAGAAGAGGTCTCCCCCTTTTGGTTGGTCGGTGAACTACACCTTAAAGGACCCTAAGGGTGCAGCAGAGTCCGTTACCGACCCGTGAGGCCTCGTGGGAAGGGGTGTTACGTTGTCTCCCCATTGAATTCATGTGTTACATGCGTGACTGAAAGTGTTGATGTAGCTAACAACAACAAAAACAGATTCACAGCTTCAGATCAATTTCTCAATGAAAAGCAGAATTAAAAATTAAAAATTAGCCTCCAGAGCAAAACGATATGAGTTTATGTGAATAAGGAAACATCCTGCAGCTTTCTGAAGGACTAATGAAAGTCAAAGAACACAGAAACATGATGCCAGTGACGTGAGTGAGTCACAGTCAGTCAGAGTGAGACAAAGCAAACTGTTACACACAGACTGCAGTAGTTATAGTAGTAGTAGTAAGTAGCTGGAACTGCTGATGTTAACACATCTATCAGAAAGAAGAAGAAGACACTGACAGCATTCATTTTATAGGAATATCTGTGCTTGTCATGGAAACACTCTTGTAATCTGCATCAGTCAGCAGCTTCTTGTCAAATCAGATATAATTAGTTTAAATATGATCTGAATTACTAAAGACAACTATCAGTAAAGCTCCACCTCGTCCTGTACGCAGATATACACTGAGGACAGAGAGACGGACGGGCAGAGAGACAGACGGGCAGAGAGACAGACGGGCAGAGAGACAGACGGGCAGAGAGACGTCTACCTGGACGTCATGGATCACCTGTTGATGCTGCTGCTGTTGCTTTGGAGCTCAGGTAGGACTCTGGTAGAATTCCAAAAAACAGTTTAGATAATGTAGTGAGGTTGTTTTGTCACATCTTTCAAGATTATTATATAAATCTCATTAATTATTGACTGCATGAACTGTACCAGCCTCCATGTTTAAAAAAACAACACTAAAGTTTCCTGTTAGTTTATAAAACGTGATGATTTGAACTGAACTTTGTAAAATCTAACACATTCAAGTTAAAATCCCCCAAATTGTTATCAAATATAAGTTATTGATTATATTTGTAGTGAATTATTATTTTTTTAATCATTCAGTAATTATCTGTCTGTGCAGTGTTTCTGGCTGTTGGTGGTGGAGTCCACCATCGATTCAGACTCATGACTATTGACAGGAAGCAATGCAGCATGTGATCAGTTACTCTGGTTAGGTTCGTTGGAGATGAACTGCTTCTCTCCTGTAAAGTAAACGAGAGCAGACAGCAGCAAGGGAAAATAACTGCGATCAAGTCGGACAGTTTTCAGCCTCCTTTAAAGAAAACACAGGAAGTCACAGAAACAGTAACTTCCTGTTAGATCCGATCTGAAGGCTACTTCTAGTTTACAGACCTCATTCGGATTCATTCATATGTGTTGAAAAATATATTTATAGAGAAATGTGAGTGTACCTGCATCCTTTGTTCTTTTTGTGTGAAACCCTTTGCTTCTCGTTTTGATATGTGTTATATAAATAAGCTTTATTATTATCAACCTCAAAAGATATGTGTTGTATAAATAAGCTTTAATATTATCAACCTCACAAGATGTGTGTTATATAAATAAGCTTTATTATTATTATTATTATCAACCATATAAGATATGTCTTTAGATTAAACCTGAGACAAACAGCCAACAATCGAGCGTTACGTTTTACAACTACACAGAAAAATAGGATTTTCTACAACACGTGGTGTTTGTTGTCAAATCTAAGAGCCAATCAGCTCTCTGGTGTAGAGACAGCCAGGCGTTTCCCAGCATGCATTGGACCATGCAGTCGGTGGAGAGCTAAAATGTCTAAAATACACGGCCGCATCGCTCTCAAGAGATTATTCTTGACGTCAGAGCAAGTCGGGATCAAGTCGGACACTAATCGACCCAGCATGCATTGTGATCGATTCTGATCAGGACTGGCTCATCTCCAACGAGCCTATCGTCGTCCAAAGAAGTTTATTTAAATATAAATTTAATATTGGCAGTATTGGATTTCTATTAACTTCACTTGAAATAACTAATATGTGTCTATTTCTCCAGGACTCCAGGCTGATGGAAATCATACATCAACAGGTAGATTGAGAAAGAAAGATTCAATGAAGCAGAATCAGCTTTCAAGTTTTAGTTTAGTTTAGTTAATTTCCGTTTCTGTTCAGAACTTTTCAGGTTGGTGGATGGAGACAGTCGCTGTGCAGGAACACTGGATATGAAACATCAAGGAGACTGGAGACCAGTAAGTGGCTATTACTGGACCCTGATGGAAGCAGCTGTTGCCTGTAGAGAGCTGGACTGTGGCTCTGCTGTTTCTGTGAGATGGAGAAAGGAGTACTTAAAAATATCTGTGTGGTGGATCACCTCTGAATGTGTTTACTCTGGATCTGCTCTGACAGAGTGTGTAACATCAGCTTCCTCTTCCTCCATCCTGGATCTCACCTGCTCAGGTAAGCCCATCAGTGACATCATCTTTGTGCCAATCTAATTCATATGTTTGGGTCCAGTCCCTCTCTAACTACATACTGTGAATCTAATTGTATTTTTAATTGAATGTCTGAATTATTGTTTCATATCATCTTTTTTTTAGTATCTGTTGTCTTTAATCTCTCTCTCTTTCATCTTCTATCATCTCTCCAGACTCTGTCAGGCTGGTGAATGGAACGAGTCTGTGTTCAGGTAGACTGGAGGTAAAGTCTAACCAGACTAATCAGTGGTGGTCCTCAGTGTGTGAAGATGACTTTGACCAGCAGGATGCAGAGGTGGTCTGTCGGGAGCTTAGCTGTGGGGCTCCTTCAGTCCTCCAGAGGGCGCTCTATGGAGAAGTGGAGGCTCCAATGTGGACCAACGAGTTTCAGTGTGGAGGCAATGAGTCTGCTCTCCTGGACTGTAGAAGCTCAGGCTCAGATAGAAACACCTGCTCACCTGGCAAAGCTGTTGGACTCACCTGCTCAGGTAGAAGAGGAGCTGCCGCTTTAATCTGGTTAATTTCTGTTCTACTGAAACTCACTCCGTTCTTTTACTGACGACTCTCTTGTTTCTGTTCAGAACCTGTCAGGTTGGTGGGAGGAGACAGTCGCTGTGCCGGAACACTGGAGGTGAAACATCTAGGGGACTGGAGACCAGTAGGTGAATCTGACTGGACCCTGAAGGAAGCAGCTGTTGCCTGTAAAGATTTGGACTGTGGCTCTGCTGTCTCTGTGAGACGCAGAGCGGGGTCCTCAGAGAGACCTGTGTGGTGGATCAACTCTTACTGTATTCTGTCTGGATCTGCTCTGAGAGAGTGTGTAATATCGCATTCCTCTTCCTTCATCCTTGATCTCATCTGCTCAGGTAAGCCCATCATTGACATCATCTATAAAAGTAATGTATCCAGGTTAACATACATGCACGAGCTAGAATGGCAGCAGACTTGTCTGATGAGCTGCTGCTTCAGTAAATCAGGTTCTGAATGCACCAAGATATCTTTATATATGAAACCTACATGTCTGCTGCTTCAGGAGTCCTCTGGTCAAACCACCAATCAGCCTGAAAGGACTCCTCCTTCAGCTTCAAAGCTTTCTTATTCACTGGTTTCCACTGGCAGGTTCTCTGGTTTCTACCATAACAGGCACCAATGACCTACTGGCCAGAACTTTGAGCAGCTCAGCTCAGTCAGGGGCTCGTCAGTATCTCCACACCGTCCTCCACCCTGGGACCCTCCTTAAGGATAGAGTCCAGCACCCTTCTCTTTAGATTTTAGGGATAATTTTCGAAGCAGATTCATAGTCTGGGTCTCAGATCTTTTACTAAATCTTTAACTTCTGTCTGTGGAGAGAAAATATTGTGGAGTACCTGAGCAGAAGGAACAGAAATCTTCAGATGATCATGTGTTATTGTTAAAAAAAACTATTAAAAGTGTTCAACAATGGATAACAGTTGTTTGAGTGTATTGAATGTGAATGTGATTTACTGCAGTCTGTGTTGTTGTTAAGATGTGTTCTGTTGTTAATGAAGAACTTATGATGGAAAAGTCAGTTTTAATCTCTGAATTATTGTTTCATGACATCTTTCTAATTAGTATCTGTTGTTTTTTAGATTATTCAGAGATCATTCATTTCATGATTCCATTCATGGGACTAAGTTTCTGACAATCAGCTGGAAACCAGTCAGATGGACTGGTTGGGCCCGACTGGTCTAGACCTGGTGTTTGACCCAGTTATGTTAGGTTGTACCATTGTGACCCATTCTACTGATGTGTATGTATTGAACCAGTATTATGGTATATGTTTATTATTATTATTATTATTATTATTAATAATAATATAAATATATTGATTATTGTTATAATTATTATTATAATTGACTAATTGTATTTTTTTATTGACTCTGAATTATTGTTTCATTACATCTGTTTTTTTAGTATCTGTTGTCTTTAATCTTTCTCTCTTTCATCTTCTATCATCTCTCCAGACTCTGTCAGGCTGGTGAATGGAACGAGTCTGTGTTCAGGTAGACTGGAGGTAAAGTCTAACCAGACTAATCAGTGGTGGTCGGTGTGTGAAGATGACTTTGACCAGCAGGATGCAGGGGTGGTCTGTCGGGAGCTTAGCTGTGGGGCTCCTTCAGTCCTCCAGGGGGCGCTCTATGGAGAAGTGGAGGCACCAATGTGGACCAACGAGTTCCAGTGTGGAGGCAATGAGTCTGCTCTCCTGGACTGTAGAAGCTCAGGCTCAGATAGAAACACCTGCTCACCTGGCAAAGCTGTTGGACTCACCTGCTCAGGTAGAAGAGGAGCTGCAGCTTTGATCTGGTTCATTTCTGTTCTCCTGAAACTCACTTCGTTCTTTTACTGACGACTCTTTTTTTTCTGTTCAGAACCTGTCAGGGTGGTGGGAGGAGACAGTCGCTGTGCAGGAACACTGGAGGTGAAGCATCAAGGAGACTGGAGACTAGTAGGTTACTCTGACTGGACCCTGAAGGAAGCAGCTTTTGCCTGTAGAGAGCTGGACTGTGGCTCTGCCGTTTCTCTGAGACGGAGAGAGGAGTCCTCAAGGAGAGATGTGTGGTGGATCAACCCTTACTGTGTTCAGTCTGGATCTGCTCTGAGAGAGTGTGTAACATCGCATTTCTCTTCCTCCATCCTTGATCTCACCTGCTCAGGTAAGCCCATCAGTGTCATCATCATTGACATCTTCTCTGACAGCGATGTTTCCAGTACGTTCCTTCCTCTTTCACATTAACAGTCAGTAGGTTTCCATTGGACTGAACTGTTCCAGGACAACGACATTCTAAAGTGTAGAGAGGTGGTCTTGTTTCTGGAAGCTTCAAACCCTCCTTAGACTGCTGAGCTCCGTCTGTCTGTCTGTCTGTCTGTCTGTCTGTCAGACCTGTGGCATCACGTCCTTATTCAGGGTCCATCTTGTTCAACGGAGGGTAAATGTTAACTGTCATCATCTCTCTGTGTTTACAGACCTGCTGCTTCAGCCAATCATATCTGTGTCCTCCTCCATGGACGGGGTTTCTGAGGCCCAGCAGCAGGAGGCTCAGGTGCTCAGGGGCTCCACCTTCACCATCTCCTGCTCCATCCAGCCACAGTACCCAGGAGGCTCCTTCCAGCTCACCTTCACCTCCTCCAACTCAGCACACAACTCCACCCAGCCAGCTGTCAGTCACTCTGCCCACTTCCTGTTTCCTGCTGCAGAGCCCGCCCACCACGGAACCTACAGCTGTGTTTATCACGTCTACGTTTTTTCTCATGACTTCTCCTCTGAGAGCCGTCTGCTCTCTCTCACTGTCTCAGGTAAGCTGACTGTTTACATGCATGTTTGGGGAAGATGATTGGTCCAAAATGACTGAAAATGATCAGCTGACCACAGAGTCCATGTTGTTGTTTCTGGAACACTGTGACTCCTGTCATTGTGTTGCACATGTCATATAGTAACCAAACCTAAACAACATCTATACAACAGCTAACAATATACTGGAGGACAGAGCAGGTTTGGTTACCATGATAACTCTGGCTCTCTGAGAACTGAAGCATCTTCTGAAGCTCCACTGCACCACATCAGTCATTACACCCTTTAGCCCCCAACTCCCCATTTTCAAGTCTAGTTCCTCCACCTGTCAGAATCAAGAAGGACGGTGTGCTCAGATACCTCACTCAGAGAACCAGGGTTATCCTGTCGACCAAGCGTTGAGACAGTTATTAATGATAGTGATTAAGCTTTCTGTTTCTCCACGGGTCTGTTTCTAATTCTCCACGGCTTCTGTCAGACGTACTACGGTAAGCGTATTGCCTCACTTCCGGTTGCCAGCGTGTCTGTTGTCCGATAGCTTACTTTCACAGCTCCAGCTAAACCGAGTTAATTGTGTGATATTCTTCAGTACAAGCGGCTAAATCACCTGCTGTACATCTTAAACACTAATATCACCTTCTTGTAGCGGCTTCTCGCTTAATCCTACAGTTCTATTTACACTTTGTTTGGTTTCTCTTACGGTAGCCACCGTACTCTAGCTCAGCAGCTAGCGATGGCTTCCCTCTCTCCCTCTCCTTCTCCCCCTTGCTCAGTGTGTCACATGCTCAGCCAGTCCTCTGCCTCCCTTAATGATAACGGTACATGTAATAAGTGTAGTTTGTTTGCTAGGGTGGAGGCGAGGCTCAGTAAGTTAGAGGCACGGCTCCGCAACATGGAAGCTCAGTCGTTAGCCACAGTAGTTAGCCTGCCCACCCCATAGTCGGTGCGGGCCAACCAGCCGTAGCTTCAGCTAGCTGTTCCCCGGCAGACCCCGAGCAGCCGGGAGGCAGGGTAACTGTCCGAAGGAATCGGAAGTCAACGCAGAAGCACACGGTGCACCACCAACCTCTTCAAGTTTCTAACCGGTTCTCCCCACTCGGCGAGACACCCGCTGAGGAACCGACTCTGGTTATAGGTAGCTCCATAGTCAGAAACATGAAGATAGCGAAGCCAGGGGTCACAGTCACATGCATTCCGGGGGCCAGAGCGGGCGACGTTGAGTCCTATTTAAAACTGCTGGCTAAGGATAAACGTAAATACAGTAAGATTGTAATACACGTCGGCGGTAATGACTCCCGAATCCGACACTCGGAGGTCACTAAAATTAATGTGGCATCGGTGTGTTCATACGCCAAAACAATGTCGGACATCGTAGTTTTCTCTGGCCCCCTCCCAAATTTGGTCAATGATGAGATGTATAGCCGCATGTCATCATTCAACCGCTGGTTGTCGAGGTGGTGTCCAGCAAACAATGTGGGCTTCGTTGATAATTGGGAGACTTTCTGGGGAAAACCTGGTCTGATTAGGAGAGACGGCATTCATCCCACGTTGGATGGAGCGGATCTCATTTCTGCAAATCTGACCAACTTTGTTTGGGGACCTAATCCATGACAACCCAGAGTTCAGACCAGGAAGCAGAAGCAGAGTTGTAGTCTTACACCCTTCTCTGCACTTCCATTAGAGCAGTTACCCACCCAAAACTATATAGGGACTGTGTCTGCCCCACGGCCACTTAAATTAATTAAATCAAAAGCAACCAGAAGAGGAGTGCAACAAAATAGGAGAATTAAATGTGGACTCTTAAATATCAGATCTTTGTCATCTAAAGCTGTTTTAGTAAATGATTTAATATCTGACAATCACATTGATCTATTCTGTCTTACTGAAACCTGGCTGTGTCATGAAGAATATGTCAGCCTAAATGAATCAACTCCTCCAAGTCACATTAATGCTCACATTCCTCAAGGTACCGGCCGAGGAGGTGGAGTAGCAGCTATCTTTGACTCGGGCCTATTAATGAACCCTAAACCTAAATTGAACTACAACTCATTTGAAAGCCTTGTTCTTAGTCTTTCACATCCAACCTGGAAAACAATACAGCCAATTCTATTTGTTATGTGTTGGTCCGTATTCTGAATTTCTATCTGATTTTTCAGAGTTTTTATCAAGTTTAGTTCTTAAAACAGATAAAGTTATTATTGTAGGTGACTTTAATATTCATGTGGATGTCGATAATGATAGCCTTAGTACTGCGTTTATCTCATTATTAGATTCAATCGGCTTCTGTCAGAGTGTACAGAAACCCACTCACTGTTTTAACCACACCCTCGACCTTGTTCTTGCATATGGCATTAAAATAGAACATTTAATAGTTTTTCCACAGAACCCTCTTTTATCAGACCATTACCTAATAACTTTCGAGTTTATACTACCAGAGTGTACACCGTTAGGCAAAAGTTTCTACACCAGATGTCTATCTAAATCTAAATTTAAAGAAGCGATTCCATCTGTATTTATTTCAATGCCTCAATATAACGGAGGACTCCTGTACTAACTTTGGTCCGTCCCAGATTGATCATCTCGTCGATAGTGCTACAGGCTCACTGAGACTGACACTAGACTCTATAGCTCCTCTAAAAAAGAAGATAATAAAGCAGAGGAGGTTCGCTCCATGGTATAACCCTGAAACCCGCAAAATAAAACAAACATTGCAAAAGCTTGAAAGGATATGGCGTTCCACCAATTTAGAAGAATCTCGGTTAGTTTGGCGAGATAGTCTTAAAACATATAAAAAGGCCCTCCATAATGCCAGAGCAGCCTATTACTCACTAATAATTGAGAAAAATAAGAACAACCCCAGGTTTCTCTTCAGCACTGTAGCCAGGCTGACACAGAGTCACAGCTCCGTTGAGCCGTGTATTCCTATAGACCTCAGTAGTAATGACTTCATGAGCTTCTTCAATGATAAGATTCTAACTATTAGAGACAAGATTAATGGTCTCTTGCCCTCAACCAGTGCCGATCTATCCTTGGAGGCAGCTATAAGCCCTGATATATGTATGGACGGCTTCTCTCTCATCGACTTTAAAAAATTGTCTTCAACAATTTCCTCTTCTAAATCTTCTACCTGTCTCTTGGACCCCGTCCCGACGAGGCTGCTTAAAGAAGTTTTACCTTTGATTGGCACCTGTCTGCTGGATATTGTCAATCTGTCTTTACAAACAGGCCATGTACCACAGTCTTTTAAAGTAGCTGTGATCAAGCCTCTTCTCAAGAAGCCCACTCTTGATCCAGAGGTGTTGGCTAACTATAGACCGATCTCTAACCTTCCCTTCCTCTCTAAGATCCTTGAGAAAGTAGTTGCAAATCAGTTGTGTGACTTTCTACAGAACAATAGTTTATTTGAGGATTTTCAGTCAGGTTTTAGAAAACACCACAGCACAGAGACAGCACTGGTGAAAATTACTAATGACCTCCTAATTGCATCAGATAAAGGACTTGTCTCTGTTCTTGTCTTGTTAGACCTTAGTGCTGCATTCGACACCATTGATCATCACATCCTATTACAGAGATTAGAACATTTGATTGGCATTAAAGGCACCGCACTAGGCTGGTTTGAGTCCTATTTATCGGATCGATCTCAATTTGTATATGTAAACGATGAATCCTCGATGACCACCAATGTCAGTCACGGAGTTCCACAAGGTTCTGTGCCTTATATATGCTTCCTTTGGGCAATATTATCAGAAAACACTCCATAGACTTTCATTGTTATGCTGATGATGCTCAATTATATATATCGATCAAGCCAGACGAAACCAACCAGCTTGCTAAACTTCAAACATGTCTCAAAGATATAAAAACATGGATGACCTGCAACTTCCTGATGTTAAACTCAGACAAAACTGAAGTTATTTTACTAGGCCCAGAACACCTCCGGAATCAACTATCTAATGATGTGGTTTCTCTAGATGGCATTGCCCTGGCATCCAGCGCCACCGTAAAGAATCTCGGAGTTGTCTTTGATCAGGACTTGTCCTTTAACTCTCACATAAAACAAATCTCAAGGACTGCATTTTTTCACCTACGTAACATTTCAAAAATTAGACACATCCTGTCTCAAAGCGATGCAGAAAAATTAGTTCACGCATTTGTTACTTCTAGACTAGACTACTGTAACTCCTTATTATCAGGCTGCTCTAATAAGTCTCTTAAATCTCTCCAGTTGATCCAGAATGCTGCAGCTCGTGTACTAACAAAAACTAAGAGAAGAGATCACATTACTCCTGTATTAGCTTCTCTTCACTGGCTCCCTGTAAAATCCAGAGTCGAATTTAAAATCCTTCTCCTCACCTACAAAGCCTTAATTGGTGAGGCACCATCATATCTTAAGGATCTCATAGTACCATATTTCCCCACTAGAGAGCTGCGTTCACTGAATGCGGGGCTGCTTGTGGTTCCTAGAGTCTTAAAAAGTAGGATGGGAGCCAGAGCCTTCAGTTATCAAGCTCCTCTTCTATGGAACCAGCTTCCACTTTCAGTCCGTGGGGCAGACACAGTGACCACATTTAAGAGTAGACTTAAGACTTTCCTCTTTGATAGCGCTTATAGTTAGGGCTGGCTCAGGTTTGCCCTGGTCCATTCTTTCCAGCCCCTTGATATGCTGCTATAGGCCTAGACTGCTGGGGGACAATTTAGGATACACTGAGCTCCTCTATCCTTTTCTCTCTCTCCTTCTGTATGAATTCATGTTCTATAAATGCACATTACTACTCTACTTCTTCCCCCGGAGTCTTTGTGCTTTCTCGTATCGCAGGTTTCCACGAATCGTGGTTGCATCTGGACCTTGGTCCTGCCTCCTGGTTCCTTCCGTGGAACTGCTGACGCACATTCTTTTCTATTTTACCTTCTGTATGAATTCATGCACCATAAATGCACATTACTAACTCTGCTCCATCCCCGAGGTCTTTGTGCCTTCTCGCCTCGCAGGTTTCTGTGGGTCGCGGTTAAATCTGGAACCTGGTCCTACGTCCTGCTGTGGTCCTCCCCGTCACCTACTGCTACTGTTACATGAATAATTTCTGTCATGTGAATTGAACGTGTTGTAACTCTGTTATGCTGTTCATTCTGTACACATGACATCTATTTTCATACTCTGTCCATCCTGGGAGAGGGATCCTCCTCTGCTGCTCTCCTGAAGGTTTCTTCCATTTTTCTCCCTGTTGATAGAGTTTTTTGGGGGAGCTTTCCTTGAGTCGATGAGAGGTTCTGGGACAGAGGATGTCAGTGTGTACAGTTTGTAAAGCCCTCTGAGGCAAATTTGTAATTCGTGATTTTGGGCTATACAAAAATAAATTGAATTGAATTGAATTGAATTTCAATTGATTCTTCACTAAGTCCCTGCCCTCTAACGCTGACTGGCCAATCACAGCGTAGCATAGTCCAGCTCTGACCAGGAGCTCTGGTAATGAAAACAGGATGTGATGATATCATTGTAACATGAAACCAAAACTAACCAGATCAAATGTAACAAAAACAAAAACCTTCATTCTGATTGGCTCTTAAACTGAACATTTGCCGCTGAAGACTTTAAACTCTGTATGAAAAGTGATTCTGTCTGTCTTTAGACCCTCGAGTTCATGGAAACAGTTTTTAACTGAAGTCACGTTTTACTTCCCGTTTCTACCATCATGTTGGTCTCTTTTAAACACGACCACGATTGTTCCCATGCAGCGACATCTGGTTATGAAGAGTGAAGCCAAAGCTTCATGTGTTAAAGCTGCATTCTCTCTCCTGACCACCAGGGGTGACTCCTCTGGTTGTATAGAAGTCGATGAGAAAATTACTCTACTTCTCTCTTGATTTATTTCCTCAGTAAACATTAGTTTATGGTTTCAATCTCTAGTTTCAAGTCTTCTTCAATACAGCATGATGTTCATTTTGTAAATTATGTAAAATAGACCATGAAGCAGGTATTCTTTAGGGTGGGATTACAAGTGTAGAGAGGTGGTCTTGTTTCTGGAAGCTTCAAACCCTCCATAGAACCTGAGCTCCACCTGTCCATCTGTCTGTCTGTCTGTCTGTCCGCCTGCCTGTCTGACTGCTGTTGGTGATCACTGCCCTCTACTTCTAATGTAAGGTACTGACATACGTCTGTTGTTTAGACCAGCGACTGAAATGAAGCTCTCGGTCTGTGTTTAGTGAACTGAAGACAGGACTGTGCTGTCATGTCTCTCCAGGCCAGCAGGGGGCAGAAGCCGGGCAGACGGGAGGACATTGAGCTGGATTATTATATCCTGGGTGTTCCTGCAGCTGAAGAGGAAGGAGCTCAGGGAGCAGAGTAGCTCCTCCAAGGATCTCATCTCACATCCAGATGGATTTACACAACCACCATCAGCTCACCTTTATACGCATGTTCCCTTTAACCCTTTGGGGTCTAAGGGTATTTTCCTGATTTTTACATATTTTCTTAACTTCACCTTTAAAGGCACTTGCATATGATACATGCCATTGTATATCATAATTTCCAGAATAATCTCAGCTATCAATATAGTGAGGCACCAATTGTCCTAATGCACTGTGTAAAGAGATAATTTGGCCCTAAAGATGTCAAATTGAAGTCAAATTTTTGAAATTCTTCAAATCTTTTGTCAAAACTTACCTTTAACATACCTTTAGTCATGTGGACAAACTGTTTTGGTGCTTGAAATTGGTTTACCAAAGTCTTAGGTTCACAAAAGTGGTGCAATATACGGCTAAAATAGTAGATAAATGTATAATAAATGTATAAAACCAAATTTTGTAATATCGTTTTTTGAGTTGAAGTGATGTCTGTCACTCTACTTCCACCAACTGTTAGAGGGACTGAGATCAAATGGGACTGAGTAACTACTTCATACTACAGATCAAGCTTCATGGGATGTGTGCAAATTAAAAATTAACATTACAACCGGTTTTGTTTTCAAACAAAATATTTACTATATCGCTGAAAGTATGTAAGTAACTTTAAACTTTCTCTTCGTACTTTCTCTCTTCTCTCTGACCTCTCGCATGCAGACTGAATGAAAACTGCAGTGTTTCTGTAATGTAACGTGGTGGGTAGGTCCTTAGTGATTTACTGAGTGTTCATTGGTTAGTTTCATACAAAATGTAGACAGACAAACAAATTCACAAATGACGGTGAGAGGCGGAGTTCGACAACCAAGAATCACAAGACACGACCATGCTCCTAGCTCCCTGTGTGAGTCACGTACGATCTTGTGAGAACAAGGACACGGAAGTGGAGAGTCTACGATTCCGACAACATCTCAACCATATTTCTGTGCTGTATTATCGCAGAGATAATTATATAAACATCGAGTAAACAATGCGTAGACGCGCCGGCACGTCCGTAGACCCCAGAGAGTTAAACAAGAAGGCTGGAATATTATTTAACAATATTATATCCGGCCTTTCTAACTCTCAACAATGTGTCGTCTCTTCATACGTTCTGACTTCCTGTCTGTGGCTCTCGGCTCCAAGCCCATTGGTTGGTGCTGAAGACGAGAATCTTTAAAAGCACCTCACAGATATAAAGTTTCATTTGAAAACTAGACTTGAGATCAGGTTCACCAGAGTCCAAGCAGCCGGGTCTTAGAAACCAAAGACTATTGGGAACAATGTTAATGTGAGATATTAAATTATAATAAACATGAAACATTGACATATGTCTTCTACATTCTGTATAACAATAAATTAATATTATTATTCTAATTGTTGTATGTATTGTGCATTTTTCTTATTTTCTTATTATTATTCTATTCTATTTTTTTGTATATATTGTTCTTATCTTATCTTACCTTTATGTAAAAATGCTGCTGTAGCGAAAACATTTCCCCTTGCGGGATTAATAAAGTATATATCTATCGATCTATCGACTCAATGTTGAGAATCTGTTGGTGTTTGTGATTTAAAACATACAATGAACTTCATGACTTCACTTAAGAGCCCCATTGTGGTTCACATGGCTCATTTATTGAAGTGAGCACAATTTTGGCAGCAGGACGACATTTAGCTAAAATATATTCATAATAATACAAATAGGAACAACAGCTGTGATCAGCCCCTAACAAGACAAAAATGTATTCTCAGTTCTCGGAGCTTCTTATCTTTGTTTACACATGAGTGGAACCGTAAATTCTTTCTTTAACATCAACCCTAAGGTTCCTACAGAATAGACATGTTGTCCACTAAGTTTAGGGTGAGGCAAACCTTTTGTTCTTATAACTGAGTGTGTGGCTCCTGAATCTACGAGAAAAAAAACACTTTAAAATCCCCCTACTATCAAAATCGTTTGATATGTGTGATTGTATCCTATATCAGTTTCAGCTGTTCATGTATGTGCGTGTGTTTGCGGTTCGTCAGCATGCTTTCCTTAATTTGCATGTGCTGTGTGTGTGTGTGTGGGCTTCTCACCTGCCCCCCTCTCTGCTGCAGGAAAAGGAATTTCCTCTCTCTCTGCATGCCCCCTTCTTTTGGTCCCGTCAGGCATCTAACGTCTTTGTGCTTTTTGGACATGGTTTTCATCCCACTTTGGACAACCAGACGCCCAATGACCCCTCTGGTGGCAGATATAGCACTCGTCTCTACTTAATTGTGGTGCACAGTATCCACGTCCACGTCCACGTCTATTGAGTTCTGGGTTCCGACGTGGAGCTTGGCCCTTAGCAGCCTGGGCCATGGTCTTTTTGTTCTTGGCAGCAGCTTGCTTCTCTGCATTAATGGCATGTCTGACAATTTCAGTGAGACGAGCCTCTTCGTATCCGACACAGCTCAACTTAACCGCTGATGAGATGTGGGGCAGCAGGCCGTCTACGAAGCATAGCTTAAAGTGGCGCTCCCAGTTTCCTGGTACGTCACCTCTGTGTGCTGGCTCAGGTATCTGCTGTTCAGGTTGAGGTACATCTGGATGTTGTACTTGAGGGGGTGGAATTGCGTATGGTGGAGGACATTCATTGAGATCGGAATCGATCCAATTCAGTGAGGAGTAGAAAGAAGATGATGTCTGGGAAGCTTTGTCTGCAAATTTGTTTGAATCTACTTTAGGCATCATTTCACACATTTCCTTTATTTCCCTACATTCTGCTTCATTTTTCCACATTTTAAAACACCTTTTGTGACTTTCTATGGTTTCCAAGTGTTTAATCTTTATTTTTTTTATTTTTATCATTTCTTTTTTCTGTTTCCTCTACGTTTTCCTGTACTTTTTCTATTTGTTGTAAACTAAAAGACCGTCTCCCAGGAAAACCACATTTATTAACTCATTCATTTAGATGTTGACAGCTGATATCTTGGTACTTATTCTTCATGAACATGACATTGGGTCCTTCAGGCGGACGTACCTGGTTTTTATTCTGATTTGACCCCATTTTCTTGAATGAGGTTAGTGTACACTACTCTCTTTAAACACAGTCGTCACCGTGAGTTTCTAAATCGGTTTATGGCACAATCAGAAAGAAAGCCGTACTGTTAGACAAAGTTATCCTTCGTTTCTTTAGGTCAAGGGGCTGCAATGTTTAACGACTATCTTTTTTTAATTTTATTTATTTATTTTTATATCTACATTTAATTTTATTTTTTTTACTGTCAAACACCTACCCTTTTTTCCCGTCCTCTCTTTTTCTCTCTAGACACTTTTGTCCTTACGGACTCTTTTCTATGTATCTACTGACCCTAGTCCCCGTTTAGAAACAAATGCTAATCAGTCAACATCCAACGGAAGGCCAAAAAAAGTGTGCACAATATAAAATATACAATATAGTTGTTGTGGATCGATTTGAAAAATTTCAGCGACTCACCGAGTTTAAATGTTTTTCGTTATTGGTCCCAAAAACAGGTCCTTTCAGTATTCCAATGGAGATTATCAGGAGCCGCCTAGGATCGGCCCTCTCATCTAGTAATATCTTTTATCGAGGTAAAGGAAGAAAGAACTTTCAAACAACTCAAAATAACAACAAAAGTTTTAAAACAACCAGAAAGATATGTAAAACGACTACAGACATATTCAACGACTACAAAGAAATGTAAGCCTACATAACGACAGTCAAAACAACCACAACATTTTAAAAACGACTACGAAAAACACCACGTCTGTTTTTGGTGTTTTCACATCAAAAAGGGATGTAAAACAACTACAATAAAGAGACTCCAAACAAATCCAACATTTTTAAACGGCTACAAAGAGACTCAAAACAACAACACAAGTTTTAAAACAACCAGAAAGAAATGTAAAATGATTACAAAAGAGACGTGAACCAAGTATAAAGAGACTCAAACAACCACAGAATGTTTAAAATGACTACAGAGAGTTTCAAAACAAAAACAAACGTTTTTAACAGAGCACAAAGAGACATTTGAACCTACTATAAAGAGGCTAAAAAGCACAACAAAGGTTTTAAAACGACTACAAAGAGACTCAAAACACCAAACGTTTGAAAACAACTACAAAGAGAAGTAAAACAACAATGTTAAATGACTAAAAAGAGATGTAAACAGTCTAATTCAATATAATATAATGTAATACAAAATAAAATAAATGGTGAAAGGACTTTACTTGAATTTCACGTTTCTAGTCTTCCCACCACTCAAAGTGCTTTAACACTACTTGTCATCATTCACCCATTCACACCCATTCATACATGCATGTCGACAGGTGGAACATTTGAAACCATGGTGTGTGTGTGTGTGTGTGTGTGTGTGTGTGTGTGTGTGTGTGTGTGTGTGTGTGTGTGTGTGTTGATCAAACTCTTGAGAGACTCTTTTTACTGTTCACATTGATGGACATCTTGTTTTGTAGATGTGGCCCTGTTTACTGTGATGTTTATCAGGATCCTCTGAGGGGCTGAAGTCAGTGAGCTGAGTCCGCCTCTCATGGGCCTTGGGCCAGAGACACTTGCGATAGCTCGTCCTAAAACAATGGGGATTTTTGCCAGAGACAGAGAAACATAGTCAGCAGCAGTATTTTTTGTCCAATAAATGTCCATCACACATAACTTCTATGCTCCTTCTCTCTTCTCTAAACCATACTCCCTCAAATATTTCATCTGGTCCACGTGACAAGTGTGTTGTGCAGAGTAGAGAATCAGCCTGCATGTGACACTCTGCATGTGGTGGATGTTGTAAGGCAACATCAGTGAGGTGACTGGAAGCTCATGGGTCAACCCAAAAAGAAAACATGTTTTTATCTTCAACAGCAGCCACAGTCTCCATGGAGCAAAGTTCTCTTTGCTCCGTGGAGACTGTGGGGAGTCTCTTCTCCAAAGACCGGGTTGGCCACATCGGTGTCACACGGGGCCTTTGGGTTGGGGTGTGTGAGCCAAAGTCTCTGCCTGACCCTGCTGCCTCCAGTTTACGCTGACGAGACTTAATCTTTGCTGGTTCTCTGTCGTTGACCTGCTCCTCCGCGTGTTCAGCATGTTGCAGCACGTGGTTTTAATGACGAAGGAGAAACCTTCTGATAGAGTTCCATCAGGGATGTCACTGCGTGGTAATACAGCCCGTTTTAGGCGTCACCACGGTCGTATTTAATACACGGCAGGTCGGTGAGAAAGCCACAGATATGTTGTGATAATCATGTTTGAGCTTTTTACTCATTAGCCGTCTTATTTCAGTCATTTTGACAAAGGAGGTGAACGTTCTCTGGAGATCTGTGAAGTTGCCCTTTGAACTCTCAACATGAGTTACGACTTCTTTCTCTGTTGTAATGTCGTCTTTGTCTCGCGTTCAGATCATCCAGGTTTGTTTTGTCATCAATGTTCATTGACGGGTATGTAGTCATGCACAGAACTATGTGGGGGCTCATCCGGGATCGAAAGAGCTGATTGGTTGATTGATGTGCATGCGTTAAAGGGCAACTTTATGTCTTTATGAAGAGTCATATTCCACAGCTTGCTCAGAATAGACAAGTGAGGCCCCAGCTGGACCTCATCAGTCCTTCCTCATTATTGTTGTTCTCACAGGGATCCACGAGGGAGGGAGTTAAGAATTGTGAAATGTTGGAGGCAGTGCCAGCTTTCCAGATGTGTGAGTCAGAGCTGCATTCGGGTTCTGGTCTCACTTCTGCAGGGACACAGTGAAGGTCGGGTTCTACCACTGCGTCTCACGTCAGTAAGGATATTTCTGAGGTCCCCGTGTTTCAGGAGTGTGATTACGGTGCGTTTGATCGCATGCTCCTCACTGTCCGTGGAACTTGGGCTCGGTTAGGAGAAGGTGAAAGGTTCTGTGAGGGTTTGAGTTGGTGCCAGAGGAGCATTTCTGAAGAACAATCAGACCTCATGTTGACTTTACAGAGAACGGGTTCTGGTTGAGCGGTAAGGCTGTATGGGTGTGAGGATGTAAGGATGTGATGGTGTATGGCTGTGAGGATGTGAGGATATAAGACTGTGAGGATGTAAGGATGAAAGGCTGTCAGGGTGTAAGGATGTACTAATGAAAGGCTGTAACAATGTATGGGTGTAAGACTGTGATGATGTAATGATATAAGGGTGTCAACATGTAAGGACGTAGGGATGTAAGGCTGTAAAGGTGTAAGGATGTAAGGGTGTTAGCATGTAAGGATGTAGGGATGTAAGGGTCTAAGGATGTAAGGATTTAATGACGTGAGGATGTAAGGATGTGGACCCTGTTGGACATTATGTTCATTATTCATGCTGTTTGATTATTTATTTAATTTTGCTCTCCTATCGCTACATTGATTTATTTTGAAGGCCAGCTGTCTCTGTTTCCGGCTCTCAGCTTCTTTTGACTAAAATTCCTTGATTAAAGTTGCGTAATGTAACGAGCTGAAGTTTTTGTGCGCATGTTCTCTCCATGCCACAATAACACAGACAAAGCGTTACCAACGTTTAAGCAGCATCGGCTATCGAACAGTGAGCTCACATGGAGCACAACAATGAGATGAGGCAATACCCTGAAACTGGCCCTGTTCCTTCTACAACGTGAACGCTGGCAGATGATTGTACTTCATGCATGGACCTATCCTGCCCCTGAAGATGTGGATGTCCCCATATCTGAGTCTGCGTTTGATGATCTGGCTCAGAATTATCCAGATGTGTTTGAAGTTGGCGTTCTCAGGCTCAGGATGTTGATTTCTCTGAATCACTGCTTGCTTTTGTCTGAGAACAGGTATCCCCCTGTTGGTTGGTTGATGAACTACACCTTAAAGGACCCTAAGGGTGCAGCAGAGTCCGTTACCGACCCGTGAGGCCTCGTGGGAGGGGGTGTTATGTTGTCTCCCCATTGAATTCATGTGTTACATGCATGACTGAAAGTGTTGATGCAGATAACAACAACACAAACAGATTCAGAGCTTCAGATCAATTTCTAAATGAAAAGCAGAGATTAAAAATTAGCCTCCAGAGCAACACGATATGAGTTGATGTGAATAAAGAAACATCCTGCAGCTTTCTGAAGAACGAAAGAAAGTCAAAGAACACAGAAACATGATGCCAGTGAAGTGAGTGAGTCACAGTCAGTCAGAGTGAGACAAAGCAATCCGTTACACACAGACTGCAGTAGTTATGGTAGTAGTAGTAATTAACTCGAACTGCTGATGTTAACACATCTATCAGAAAGAAGAAGACACTGACAGCATTCATCTGATAGGAACAGCTGTGCTTGTCATGGAAACACTCATGGAATCTGCATCAGTCACAAGCTTCTTGTCAAATCAGATATAATCAGTTTAAATATTATCTGAAAAACTAAAGACAACTATCAGTAAAGCTCCACCTCGTCCTGTACGCAGATATACACTGAGGACAGAGAGACGGAAGGGCAGAGAGACAGACGGGCAGAGAGACAGACGGGCAGAGAGACGGTCTACCTAGACGTCATGGATCACCTGTTGATGCTGCTGCTGTTGCTGTGGAACTCAGGTAGGACTCTGGTAGAATTCCAAAAAACAGTTTAGATAATGTAGTGAGGTTGTTTTGTCACATCTTTCAAGATTATTGCAATCAAATAAAAAACGCTGATCTATACATATATATATATGTATATATATATATACATATATATATGTATATATATATATATATATACATGTATATGTATATATATATATACATGTATATATATATTCCTACTGAAAAATAAAAATGCATATAAATCTCATTAATTATTGACTGCATGAACTGTACCATGAACTGTTTAAAAAAACAACACTAAAGTTTCCTGTTAGTTTATAAAACGTGATGATTTGAACTGAACTTTGTAAAATCTAACACATTCAAGTTAAAATCACCCAAATTGTTATCAAATCATAAGTTATTGATTATATTTGTAGTGAATTATTATTTTTTTAATCATTCAGTAATTATCTGTCTGTGCAGTGTTTCTGGCTGTTGGTGGTGGAGTCCACCATCGATTCAGACTCATGACTATTGACGGGAAGCGATGCAGCATGTGATCAGTTACTCTGGTTAGGTTCGTTGGAGATGAACTGCTTCTCTCCTGTAAAGTAAACGAGAGCAGGCGGCAGCAAGGGAAAATAACTGCGATCAAGTCGGACAGTTTTCAGCCTCCTTTAAAGAAAACACAGGAAGTCACAGAAACAGTAACTTCCTGTTAGATCCGATCTGAAGGCTACTTCTAGTTTACAGACCTCATTCGGATTCATTCATATGTGTTGAAAAATATATTTATAGAGAAATGTGAGTGTACCTGCATCCTTTGTTCTTTTTGTGTGAAACCCTTTGCTTCTCGTTTTGATATGTGTTATATAAATAAGCTTTATTATTATCAACCTCAAAAGATATGTGTTGTATAAATAAGCTTTAATATTATCAACCTCACAAGATGTGTGTTGTATAAATAAGCTTTATTATTATTATTATTATCAACCACATAAGATATGTCTTTAGATTAAACCTGACACAAACAGCCAACAATCGAGCGTTTAGTTTTACAACTACACAAAAAAATAGGATTTTCTACAACACGTGGTGTTTGTTGTCAAATCTAAGAGCCAATCAGCTCTCTGATTGAGAGACAGCCAGGCGTTTCCCAGCATGCATTGGGCCATGTAGTCGGTGGAGAGCCAAAATGTTTAAAATCTGCGGCCGCCTCGCTCTCGAGAGATTATCCTTGACCACGTGGTCATGACGTCAGAGCAAGTCGGGATCAAGTCGGACACTAATCTACCCAGCATGCATTGTGATCGATTCTGATCAGGACTGGCTCATCTCCAACGAGCCTATCATCGTCGAAAGAAGTTTATTTAAATATAAATTTAATATTGGCAGTATTGGATTTCTATTAACTTTACTTGAAATAACTAATATGTGTCTATTTCTCCAGGACTCCAGGCTGAAGGAAATCACACATCAACAGGTATATAGAGAAAGAAAGATTCAATGAAGCAGAATCAGCATTCAAGTTTTAGTTAAATTAATTTCTGTTTTTGTTCAGAACTTGTCAGGTTGGTGGGAGGTGAAAATCGCTGTGCAGGAACACTGGATATGAAACATCAAGGAGACTGGAGAACAGTAGGTGGCTATTACTGGACCATGAAGGAAGCAGCTGTTGTCTGTAGAGAGCTGGACTGTGGCTCTGCTGTTTCTATGAGACGGAGAGAGGAGTCCTCAGAGAGATCTGTGTGGAGGATCAACTTTCTCTGTGTTCACTCTGGATCTGCTCTGAGGGAGTGTGTAACATCAGCTTCCTCTTCCTCCATCCTGGATCTCACCTGCTCAGGTAAGCCCATCAGTGACATCATCTAAGTCTCAATCTAATTCATATGTTTGGGTCCAGTCTCTCTCTAACTACATACTGTGAATCTAATTGTATTTTTAATTGAATGTCTGAATTATTGTTTTATGTCATCTTTTTATTTAGTGTCTGGTGTCTTTTATCTCTCTCTCTTTCATCTTCTGTCATCTCTCGAGACTCTGTCAGGCTGGTGAATGGGAATAGTCTGTGCTCAGGCAGACTGGATGTGAAGTCTAACCAAACTAACCAGTGGTGGTCCTTAGTGTGTGAAGAGGACTTTCACCAGCAGGATGCAGAGGTGGTCTGTAGGGAGCTTGGCTGTGGGGCTCCTTCAGTCCTCCAGGGGGCACTCTATGGAGAAGTGGAGGCTCCAATGTGGACCAAGGAGTTCCAGTGTGGAGGCCATGAGTCTGCTCTCCTGAACTGTAGAAGCTCAGGCTCAGATAGAAACACCTGCTCACCTGGCAAAGCTGTTGGACTCACCTGCTCAGGTAAAAGAGGAGCTGCAGCTTTGATCTGGTTAATTTCTGTTCTCCTGAAACTCACTTTGTTCCTTTACTGAGAACTCTCTTGTTTCTGTTCAGAACCTGTCAGGTTGGTGGGAGGAGACAGTCGCTGTGCAGGAACACTGGAGGTGAAACATCTAGGGGACTGGAGACCAGTAGATTACTCTGAGTGGACCCTGAAGGAAGCAGTTGTTGCCTGTAGAGAGTTGGACTGTGGCTCTGCTGTTTCTGTGAGATGGAGAGAGGAGTCCTCAAAGAGATCTGTGTGGAGGATCAACTCTCTCTGTGTTCAGTCTGGATCTGCTCTGAGGGATTGTGTAACATCGCATTCCTCTTCCTCCATCCTTGATCTCATCTGCTCAGGTAAGCCCATCATTGACATCATCTATGACAGTAATGTATCCAGGGTAACGCACATGTACCAGATAGAATGGCAGCAGACTTGTCTGATGAGCTGCTGCTTCAGTAAATCAGGTGCTGAATGCACATAGATATCTTTATATATGAAACCTACATGTCTGCTGCTTCAGGAGTCCTCTGGTCCAACCACCAACTAGCCTGAAAGGACTCCTCCTTCAGCTTCACAGCTTTCATATTCACTGGTTTCCACCAGCAGGTTCTCTGGTTTCTACCATAACAGGCACCAATGACCTACTGGCCAGAACTTTGAGCAGCTCAGCTCAGTCGAGGGCTCGTCAGTATCTCCACACCGTCCTTCAACCTGGGACCCTCCTTAAGGAGAGAGTCCAGTCCCCTTCTCTTTAGATTTTAGGGATAATTTTCTAAACAGATTCATATTCTGGGTCTCAGATCTTTAACTAAATCTTTAACTTCTGTCTGTGGAGAGAAAATATTGTGGAGTACCTGAGCAGAAGGAACAGAAATCTTCAGATGATCATGTGTTATTGTTAAAAAAAACTATTAAAAGTGTTCAACAATGGATAACAGTTGTTTGAGTGTATTGAATGTGATTGTGATTTACTGCAGTCTGTGTTGTTGTTAAGATGTGTTCTGTTGTTAATGAAGAACTTATGATGGAAAAGTCAGTTTGAATCTCTGAATTATTGTTTCATGACATCTTTCTATTTACTATCTGGTGTTTTTTAGATCATTCAGAGATCATTCATTTCATGATTCCATTTATGGGACTAATTTTCTGACAATCAGCTGGAAACCAGTCAGATGGACTGGTTGGGCCCGACTGCTCTAGACCTGGTGTCTGACCCAGTTATTTTAGTTTGTACCATTGTGACCCATTCGACTGATGTCATTTGTATTTTATGTATTGAACCAGTATTATGGTATATATATATATTATTATTATTATTATTATTATTATTATTAATATAAATATATCGATGATTGTTATAATTATTATTATAATTGACTAATTGTATTTTTTTATTGATTCTAAACTATTGTTTCATTACATCTCTTTACTTAGTATCTGGTGTCTTTAATCTCTCTCTCTCTTTCATCTTCTGTCATCTCTCCAGACTCTGTCAGGCTGGTGAATGGGAATAGGCTGTGCTCAGGCAGATTGGAGGTGAAGACTAACCAGTCTAACCAGTGGTGGTCCTCAGTGTGTGAAGATGACTTTGACCAGCAGGATGCAGAGGTGGTCTGTAGGGAGCTTGGCTGTGGGGCTCCTTTAGTCCTCCAGGGGGCGCTCTATGGAGAAATGGAGAATCCAATGTGGACCAAAGAGTTCCAGTGTGGAGGCCATGAGTCTGCTCTCCTGGACTGTAGAAGCTCAGGCTCAGATAGAAACACCTGCTCACCTGGCAAAGCTGTTGGACTCACCTGCTCAGGTAGAAGAGGAGCTGCAGCTTTGATCTGGTTTATTTCTGTTCTCCTGAAACTCACTTTGTTCTTTTACTGACAACTCTCTTGTTTCTGTTCAGAACCTGTCAGGGTGGTGGGAGGAGACAGTCGCTGTGCAGGAACACTGGAGGTGAAGCATCAAGGAGACTGGAGACTAGTAGGTTACTCTGACTGGACCCTGAAGGAAGCAGCTTTTGCTTGTAGAGAGTTGAACTGTGGCTCAGCTGTTTCTGTGAGACAGAGAGAGGAGTCCTCGAAGAGATCTGTGTGGTGGATCAACTCTTACTGTGTTCTGTCTGGATCTGCTCTGAGGGATTGTGTAACATCGCATTCCTCTTCCTACACCCTGGATCTCACCTGCTCAGGTAAGCACATCGGTGACATCATCTATGACAGTAATGTATCCAGGGTAACTTACATGCACCAGCTAGAATGGCAGCAGACTTGTCTGATGAGCTGCTGCTTCAGTAAATCAGATGCTGAATGCACCAAGATATCTTTATATACGAAACCTACATGTCTGCTGCTTCAGGAGTCCTCTGGTCAAACCACCAATCAGCCTGAAAGGACTCCTCCTTCAGCTTCACAGCTTTCTTATTCACTGGTTTCCAGCAGCAGGTTCTCTGGTTATCACCATAACAGGCACCAATGACCTACTGGCCACAACTTTGAGCAGCTCAGCTCAGTCGGGGGCTCGTCAGTATCTCCACACCGTCCTTCAACCTGAGACACTCCTTAAGGAGAGAGTCCAGCCCCCATCTCTTTAGATTTTAGGGATAATTTTCTAAACAGATTCATATTCTGGGTCACAGATCTTTAACTAAATCTTTAACTTCTGTCTGTGGAGAGAAAATATTGTGGAGTACCTGAGCAGAAGGAACAGAAATCTTCAGATGATCATGTGTTATTGTTCAAAAAAATATATTAAAAGTGTTCAACAATGGATAACAGTTGTTTGAGTGTATTGAATGTGATTGTGATTTACTGCAGTCTGTGTTGTTGTTAAGATGTGTTCTGTTGTTAATTAAGAACTTATGATGGAAAAGTCAGTTTGAATCTCTGAATTATTGTTTCATGACATCTTTCTATTTAGTATCTGGTGTTTTTTAGATCATTCAGAGATCATTTATTTCATGATTCCATTCATGGGACTAAGTTTCTGGCAATCAGCTGGAAACCAGTCAGATGGACTGGTTGGGCCCCACTGGTCTAGACCTGGTGTCTGACCCAGTTATGTTAGTTTGTACCATTGTGACCCATTCTACTGATGTGTATGTATTGAACCAGTATTATGGTATATGTTTATTATTGGGGTCCGAGCGACCGACGAAGTCGCTCCGAGAGGACCCTATTGAAATTCTAAGGATTATTCTTTTTCTTCTGATTCTTATTTTAGATGTTTGGGCGCATATTGGGGGTATTTGCCATACTCCAAAACTCACCAAATTTGGAAGGCTTGTCGGGCTTGGTGAAAATAGACGTGTGAATAGGCGTCATATTTGTGTATTAAAAAATGGCTCTCTAGCGCCCCCTAGAATTTGGACAGGCAACGCCCCTCAGCCAGTTTGACCGATTGACTTGAAATTTGACACACATGTCCATCTCCACCTGTTCTACAAAAAGGCCTCTCAGATACCTAAGCTCCGCCTACTTAAATCTTCCGCAATTTTGAATTATGTGAAAAACCTATTCTTGCGAACTCCTCCTACACGCTGAGTCAGATTCATACCAAATGTGCTGAGGATCTTTATTGGACCTATATCATCAGAAGTGATTAAAATATTGTTGATAGCTTATTGTTTTCATAATGATAAGGACCAATGAACTTCTTAGGGGCGTGGCTTGTACATCAATACTTATAACTTCAAAGCCATAGGGCCTAGTGTCACAGGATTTGCAGCATATGTGGCCATTGCGTCCTGAAATATGCCCTGAAATTGTATGCCATTGAGACTCTAGGGGGCGCTACAGTAATTTGGCCAATTTGTTTTCTTTTGTCATTTTTCGCCTTTTTCAGCCTTTGTACTCTTACGAACTCCTCCTACAGAATTAATGTGATCGACTTCAAATTTCAGCAGGATGCTTTTTAGACCTTTGTGATGAAGAATTATTAAAATCTTCAGGTTTTTCTCAACGGCCTTGACGTGGCGTGGCTTCCATTTCACTCCCATTTTGTGTGGTTTGCTATGTTAGAGAAAGTTGTTGGAACGCCAAGGTACATTATCCGATCCACCCAAAATGTCTCATGCATGATGCCGGTCCAGGCCTGAGCACATTTCCATGAAGAAATGTTCAATATTTCATAGCGCCAC
This sequence comes from Ophiodon elongatus, assembly GCA_016806645.1. Classification (NCBI taxonomy): domain Eukaryota; kingdom Metazoa; phylum Chordata; class Actinopteri; order Perciformes; family Hexagrammidae; genus Ophiodon; species Ophiodon elongatus. The sequence goes on from JACSYO010002007.1 coordinate 153,489, forward strand.
CTACTGGCAAAAGGAAATCAGCGTTATGTGACAAACGGCATCGGATTTACATGACGCTAAATTCTAAGTTCAGTCGGAAGACCATACTCTTCCAAGCCCGTAATTTATTTCTCATACACCTGCCAATCACTTCTCACACATGCTGGTCTCCTCCAGCCAATAATCACAACGGAACAATTACATGGTTAGCCTTTGCTCTTGCTGCTGTCTCTTCTACATATGACCATCTCTCTACCTTCAGTTCATTCATGTTGCCGTTACGCACCCCTCAACCTTCCCATATCCACCCAGTCTTTGCAGATCCATCAGCTTCATCAAATCATCGTTTCATCAGCCTTATCAGCCACCACCACCAGGTCTGGACTCCACGGGGGGATTTATCTTGTTGCTGATCGGGGCAGACTGCCCTCAATTACAAATCTCCCTGTCGAGTCCAAGCAGCAAATACTCTGTCGAGACTTAATCATCGCATATCATCTGTTGACAATACAAAATTATCCTTTCTTTATCTGACTGGTCTCTCCTGATTTAAATTCCATTTACGTGACTTGGTCTTCACTTCACATAGAGAAACATGATGCATGTTGTTGCACGTGTCGTCTAGCGCTACACAGCGGATACAGGAACTGGTGAAGTATTTGCAAAGCGTTATTTCCTGCGTCACACTCCATGCCGGAAAAAACGTCTGATTGGCAATCGAACGTTCTCGGCCGGGCGAGCCGGCGTCCCGCCAGCACCCCCGACGCGCGCATAGGTGCGAGGACCCGTTCTTCGCTGATCACAGCTTTAATTATTATTATTATTATTATTATTAATATAAATATATCGATGATTGTTATAATTCTTATTATAATTGACTAATTGTATTTTTTTATTGACTCTAAATTATTCTTTCATTACATCTTTTTATTTAGTGTCTGGTGTCTATAATCTCTCTCTCTCTTTCATCTTCTGTCATCTCTCCAGACTCTGTCAGGCTGTTGAATGGGAATAGTCTGTGTTCAGGTAGACTGGAGGTGAAGACTAACCAGTCTAACCAGTGGTGGTCCTCAGTGTGTGAAGATGACTTTGACAAGCACGATGCAGAGGTGGTCTGTAGAGAGCTTGGCTGTGGGGCTCCTTTAGTCCTCCAGGGGGCGCTCTATGGAGAAGTGGAGGCTCCAATATGGACCAACGAGTTCCAGTGTGGAGGCCATGAGTCTGCTCTCCTGGACTGTAGAAGCTCAGGCTCAGATAGAAACACCTGCTCACCTGGCAAAGCTGTTGGTCTCACCTGCTCAGGTAGAAGAGGAGCTGCAACTTTGATCTGGTTCATTTCTGTTCTCCTGAAACTCACTTCGTTTTTTTACTGACGACTCTCTTTTTTCTGTTCAGAACCTGTCAGGTTGGTGGGAGGAGAGAGTCGCTGTGCAGGAACACTGGAGATGAAACATCAAGGAGACTGGAGACCAGTAGATGACTCTGACTGGACCCTGAAGGGAGCAGTTTATGTCTGTAGAGAGCTGGACTGTGGCTCTGCTGTTTCTGTGAGACGGAGAGAGGAGTCCTCAAAGAGATCTGTGTGGTGGATCAACTATTACTGTGTTCAGTCTGAATCTGCTCTAAGAGAGTGTGTAACATCGCATTCCTCTTCCTCCATCCTTCATCTCACCTGCTCAGGTAAGCCCATCAGTGTCATCATCAATGACATCATCTCTGACAGCAATGTTTCCAGTACGTTCCTTCCTCTGTCACATTAACAGTCAGTGGGTTTCCATTGGACTGAACTTATCCAGGACAACGACATTCTAAAGTGTAGAGAGGTGGTCCTGTTTCTGGAAGCTTCAAACCCTCCTTAGAAGCTGAGTCCCACCTGTCTATCTGTCTGTCGGTCTGTCTGCCTGCCTGTCTGTCTGCCTGTCTGCCTGCCTGCCTGTCTGACTCTGCTGTTGGTCAACACGGCCCTCTACTTCTACAGTAAGGTCCTGACACACGTCTGTTGTTTAGAGCAGCTACTGAAATAAAGCTCTCGGTCTGTGTTTAGTGAAATGAAGACAGGACTGTGCTGTCATGTCTCTCCAGGCCAGCAGGGGTCAGAAGCCAGGCAGACGGGAGGACATTGAGCTGGATTATGATAACCTGGGTGTTCCTGCAGCTGAAGAAGAAGGAGCTCAGAGAACAGAGTAGCTCCTCCAAGGAGCTCATCTCACATCCAAATGGATTTACACAACCATCATCAGCTTCCCTTTATACGCATGTTCCCTTTAACCCTTTGGGGTATAAGGGAAATTTCCAGATTTTTACATATTTTCTTAAATTCACCTTTAAAGGCACGTGCATTTGATACATGCCAATGTATATCATAATTTCCTGAATAATCTCAGCAATCAATATAATGAGGCACCAATTGTCCTACTGCACTGTGTAAAGAGATAATTTGGCCCTAAAGATGTCAAATTAAAGTCAAATTTTTGAAATTCTTCAAATCTCTTGCCAAAACTTACCTTTAACATACCTTTAGTCAAGCGGACAAACTGCTTTGGTGCTTGAAATTGGTTTACCAAAGTCTTAGGTTCAAAAAGGTGGTGGAATATATGGATAAAATAGTAGATAAATGTATAATAAATGTATGAAACCAAATTTTGTAATATCGTTTTTTTGAGTAGAAGTGATGTCTGTCACTCTACTTCCACCAACTGTTAGAGGGACTGAGATCAAATGGGACTGAGTAACTACTTCATACAACAGATCAAGCTTCATGGGATCTCTTCATGGTACGATCTCGTGAGAACAAGGACACGGAAGTGGAGAATCTACGATTCCGACAACATCTCAACCATATTTCTGTGCTGTATTATCGCAGAGATAATTATATAAACATCGAGTAAACAATGCGTAGACGCGACGGCGCGTCCGTAGACCACATGAGAGTTAAACAAGAAGGCTGGAATATTATTTAACAATATTATAGCCGGCCTTTCTAACTCTCAACAATGTGTCGTCTCTTCATACGTTCTGACTTCCTGTCTGTTGCTCTCAGCCCCAAGCCCATTGGTTCCTGCTGAAGACGAGAATCTTTAAAAGCACCTCACAGATATAAAGTTTCAATTGAAAACTAGACTTGAGATCAGGTTCACCAGAGTCCAAGCAGCCGGGTCTTAGAAACAAAAGACTATTGGGAACAATGTTAATGTGAGATATTAAATTATAATAAACATGAAACATTGACATATGTCTTCTACATTCTGTATAACGATAATTTAATATTATTATTCTAATTGTTGTATATATTGTGCATTTTTCTTATTCTCTTATTATTATTTTATTCTATTTTTTTGTATAAATTGTTCTTATCTTATCTTACCTTTATGTAAAAATGCTGCTGTAGCGAAAAAATTTCCCCTTGCGGGATTAATAAAGTATATATCTATCTATCTATCTATCTATCTATCTACCTACTCAATGTTGAGAATCTGTTGGTGTTTGTGATTTAAAACATACAATGAACTTCATGACGTCACTCTACCGCCCCCTTGTGGTTCACATGGCTCATTTATTGAAGTGAGCACGATTTTGGCAGCAGGACGACATTTAGCTAAAATACATTCATAATAATACAAATAGGAACAACAGCTGTGATCAGCCCCTAACAAGACAAAAATGTATTCTCAGTTCTCGGAGCTCCTTATCTTTGTTTACACGAGTGGAACCGTAAATTCTTTCTTTAACATCAACCCTAAGGTTCCTACAGAATAGACATGTTGTCCACTAAGTTTAGGGTGAGGCAAACCTTTTGTTCTTATAACTGAGTGTGTGGCTCCTGAATCTACAAGAAAAAAACACTTTAAAATCCCCCTACTATGAAAATTGTTTGATAGTAGGGGGATTGATCTTTTGATGTCTGTTCTAAATGTGTGATTGTATCCTATATCAGTTTCAGCTGTTCATGTATGTGCGTGTGTTTGCGGTTCGTCAGCATGCTTTCCTTCATTTGCATGTGCTGTGTGTGTGTGTGGGCTTCTCACCTGCCCCCCTCTCTGCTGCTGGAAAAGGAATTTCCTCTCTCTCTGCATGCCCCCTTCTTTTGGTCCCGTCAGGCATCTAACGTCTTTGTGCTTTTTGGACATGGTTTTCATCCCACTTTGGACAACCAGACGCCCAATGACCCCTCTGGTGGCAGATATAGCATTCGTCTCTACTTAATTGTGGTGCACAGTATCCACGTCCACGTCCACGTCTGTTGAGTTCTGGGTTCCGACGTGGAGCTTGGCCCTTAGCAGCCTGGGCCATGGTCTTTTTGTTCTTGGCAGCAGCTTGCTTCTCTGCATTAATGGCATGTCTGACAATTTCAGTGAGACGAGCCTCTTCGTATCCGACACAGCTCAACTTAACCGCTGATGAGATGTGGGGCAGCAGGCCGTCTACGAAGCATAGCTTAAAGTGGCGCTCCCAGTTTCCTGGTACGTCACCTCTGTGTGCTGGCTCAGGTATCTGCTGTTCAGGTTGAGGTACATCTGGATGTTGTACTTGAGGGGGTGGAATTGCGTATGGTGGAGGACATGCATTGAGATCGGAATCGATCCAATTCAGTGAGGAGTAGAAAGAAGATGAAGTCTGGGAAGCTTTGTCTGTTCCAAATTTGTTTGCATCTACTTTAGGCATCATTTCACACATTTCCTTCCTTTCCCTACATTCTGCTTCATTTTTCCACATTTTAAAACACCTTTTGTGACTTTCTATGGTTTCCAAGTGTTTAATCTTTATTTTTTAAATTCTTCTCATTTCTTTTTCCTGATTCCTGTAAGTTTCCCTGTACTTTTTCTATTTGTTGTAAACTAAAAGACCGTCTCCCAGGAAAACCACATTTATTAACTTATTCATTTAGATGTTGACAGCTGATATCTTGGTACTTATTCCTCATGAACATGACATTGGGTCCTTCAGGTGGACGTACCTGGTTTTTACTCTCATTTGACCCCATTTTCTTGAATGAGGTTAGTGTACACTACTCACTTTGAACACAGTCATCACTGTGAGTTTCTAGATCGGTTTATGGCACAATCAGAATGAAAGCCGTACTGTCAGACAAAGTTATCCTTCGTTTCTTTAGGTCATGGGGCTCCAATGTTTAACGACTATCTTTTTTTAATTTTATTTATTTGTTTTTATATATACATTTAATTAAAACATTTTTACTGTCAAACACCTACCCTTTTTTCCCGTCCTCTCTTTTTCTCTCTAGACACTTTTCTATGTGTCTCCTGACCCTAGTCCCGTTCAGAAACAAATATTAATCAGTCAACATCCATCAAGGCCAAAAAACAATAATTTCAGCGACTCACCGAGTTTAAATGTTTTTCGTTATTGGTCCCAAAAACAGGTCCTTTCAGTATTCCAGTGGAGATTATCAGGAGCCGCCTAGGATCGGCCCTCTCATCTAGTAATATATTTTATCGAGGTAAAGGAAGAAAGAACTTTCAAACAACTCAAAATAACAACAAAAGTTTTAAAACAACCAGAAAGATATGTAAAACGACTACAGACATATTCAACGACTACAAAGAAATGTAAGCCTACATAAAGACAGTCAAAACAACCACAACATTTTAAAAACGACTAAGAAAAACACCACGTCTGTTTTTGCTGTTTTCACACCAAAAAGGGATGTAAAACAACTACAATAAAGAGACTCCAAACAAATCCAACATTTTTAAACGGCTACAAAGAGACTCGAAACAACAACACAAGTCTTAAAACAACCAGAAAGAAATGTAAAATGATTACAAAAGAGACGTGAACCAACTATAAAGAGACTCAAACAACCACAGAATGTTTAAAAGGACTACAGAGAGTTTCAAAAAAAAAAAAAAAGTTTTTAACAGAGCACAAAGAGACATTTGAACCTACTAAAAATAGGCTAAAAAGCACAACAAAGGTTTTAAAACGACTACAAAGAGACTGAAAACACCAAACGTTTGAGACGTGAACCCACCACTAACAGACGTAAAACAACAACACAGGTTTTGAAATAAGGACAAAGAGACTCAAAACACCAAACGTTTGAAAACAACCACAAAGAGAAGTAAAACAACAATGTTAAATGACTAAAAAGAGATGTAAACAGTCTAATTCAATATAATATAATTTAATACAAAATAAAATAAATGGTGAAAGGACTTTACTTGAATTTCACGTTTCTCGTCTTCCCACCACTCAAAGTGCTTTAACACTACTTGTCATCATTCACCCATTCACACCCATTCATACATGCATGTCGACAGGTGGAACATTTGAAATCATGGTGTGTGTGTGTGTGCGTGTGTGTGTGTGTGTGTGTGTGTGTGTGTGTGTGTGTGTGTGTGTGTGTGTGTGTGTGTGTGTGTGTGTGTTGATCAAACTCTTGAGAGACTCTTTTTACTGTTCACATTGATGGACATCTTGTTTTGTAGATATGGCCCTGTTTACTGTGATGTTTATCAGGATCCTCTGAGGGGCTGAAGTCAGTGAGCTGAGTCCGCCTCTCATGGGCCTTGGGCCAGAGACACTTGTGATAGCTCGTCCTGAAACAACTGGGATTGTGCCAGAGACAGAAACAGAGGCAGCAGCATTATTTTCTGTCCAATAAATGTCCATCACACATAACTTCTCTACTTCTTCTCTCTTCTCTAAACCATACTCCCTCAAATCTTTCATCTGGTCCACGTGACACGTGTGTTGTGCAGAGTAGAGAATCCGGGATCGAAAGAGCTGATTGGTTGATTGATGCGCGTGCGTTTTCCTTTTGTGGCTTTATGTCTTTATGAGGAGTCATATTCCACAGCTTGCTCAGAATAGACAAGTGAGGCCCCAGCTGGACCTCATCAGTCCTTCCTCATTATTGTTCTCAGAGGGATCCTGTGTTGGGACAGGTCCATGAGGGAGGTAGTTAAGAATTGTGAAATTTGGAGACAGAGCCAGCTTTCCAGATGTGTGAGTCAGAGCTGCATTCGGGTTCTGGTCTCACTCCTGCAGGGACACAGTGAAGGTCGGGTTCTATCACCGCATCTGACGTCCGGAGGATATTTCTGAGGTCTCCGTGTTTCAGGAGTCTGATTACGGTGCGTTTGATGCCAAACTCCTCAGGGCGCATGCTCCTCACCGTCTGTGGAACTTGGGCTCGGTTAGGAGAAGGTGAAAGGTTCTGTGAGGGTTTGAGTTGGTGCCAGAGGAGCGTTTCTGAAGAACAATCAGACCTCATGTTGACTTTACAGAGAACGGGTTCTGGTTGAGCGGTGAGGACGTAAGGATGTAAGGATGTAAGGATATGAGGGTGTGAGGGTGTGAGGATGTAAGGCTGTAAGGATGTAAGGGTTTAAGGATGTGGGGATGTAAGGTTGCAAGGGTGTAAGGCTGTGAGGATGTAAGGCTGTAAGGCTGTAAGGATTTAAGGATGTCAGAATGTAACAATGTATGGGTGTAATACTGTGAGGATGTAAGGATGTTGGGATGTAAGGGTCTAAGGATGTAAGGATTTAACAACGTGAGGATGTAAGGATGTGATGGTGTGAGGATGGAAGACTGTAAGGATGTAGGATGTAAGGCTATAACGATGTAAGGCTGTAAGGATGTAGGATTTAGTGCCCAGCCTGCCCGTGACGTGAGTGCAGTGGTGAGAGGTACTGAACTGGTTTATGTGCAGAACAAAGTGATTAATGGTTTCGTCCTCGTGTTTCCTGTGGATGGGTGGATTTCATCACACAGCTGGAGGTAAAGTTGATCCTGGTCCGTGCATTAAGTACAATTCATCATTCATTCCTATTATTAATAAGTATTGTAATACAGACTCTTGCTTTGATTAGAAACATGAGGACCCTGTTTGACATTATGTTCATTATTCATGCTGTTTGATTATTTATTTAATTTTACTCTTCTATCGCTAAATTGATTTATTTTGAAGGCCGCTGTCTCTGTTTCCAGCTCTCAGCTTCCTTTGACTCAAATTCCATGATTAAAGTTGCGTAATGTAACAAGCTGAAGTTTTGGTGCGCGTGTTCTCTCCATGCCACAATAACACAGACAAAGCGTTACCAACGTTTAAGCAGCATCGGCTATCGAACAGTGAGCTCACATGGAGCACAACAATGAGATGAGGCAATACCCCGAAACTGGCCCTATTCCTTCTACAACGTGAACGCTGGCAAATGATTGTACTTCATGCACGGACCTATCCTGCCCCTGAAGACGTGGATGTCCCCATATCTGAGTCTGCGTCTGATGATCTGGCTCAGAGTTATCCAGATGTGTTTGAAGTTGGCGTTCTCAGGCTCAGGATTTTGATTTCTCTGAATCACTGCTTGCTTTTGTCTGAGAACAGGTCTCCCCCTGTTGGTTGGTCTGTGAACTGCACCTTAAAGGACCCTAAGGGTGCAGCAGAGTCCGTTTCCGACCCGTGAGGCCTCGTGGGATGTATCCCCATTGAATTCATGCGATGCATGCGTGACTGAAAGTGTTGATGCAGCTAACAACAACAAAAACAGATTCACAGCTTCAGATAAATTTCTAAATGAAAAGCAGAGATTAAAAATTATCCTCCAGAGCAACACGATATGGGTTGATGTGAATAAAGAAACATCCTGCAGCTTTCTGAAGGACGAATGAAAGTCAAAGAACACAGAAACATGATGCCAGTGAAGTGAGTGAGTCACAGTCAGTCAGAGTGAGAGAAAGCAAACCGTTACACACAGACTGCAGTAGTTATAGTAGTAGTAGTAAGTAGCTGGAACTGCTGATATTAACACATCTATCAGAAAGAAGAAGAAGACACTGACAGCATTCATCTGATAGGAACATCTCTGGTTGTGGAAACACTCCTGTAATCTGCATCAGTCATCAGCTTCTTGTCAAATCAGATATAATTAGTTTAAATATGATCTGAAAAACTAAAGACAACTATCAGTAAAGCTCCACCTCGTCCTGTACGCAGATATACACTGAGGACAGAGAGACGGACGGGCAGAGAGACAGACGGGCAGAGAGACGTCTACCTGGACGTCATGGATCACCTGTTGATGCTGCTGCTGTTGCTTTGGAGCTCAGGTAGGACTCTGGTAGAATTTCAAAAAACAGTTTAGACAATGGAGTGAGGTTGTTTTGTCACATCTTTCAAGATTATTATATAAATCTCATTAATTATTGACTGCATGAACTGTACCAGCCTCCATGTTTTAAAAAACAACACTAAAGTTTCCTGTTAGTTTATCAAACGTGATGATTTGAACTGAACTTTGTAAAATCTAACACATTCAAGTTAAAATCCCTAATTATTGCAATCAAATAAAAAAAGCTGATATATATAAATAAATATATATATATATATATATATAAACTACATATATATATATAAATATGTATATATATATTTATACATATATATATATATAATTATATATATTCATATATATAGATATATATATACACTTATATATATATATATATATATATATGTATATATATATATATTCCTACTGAAAAATAAAAATATATATAAATCTCCTTAATTACTTTAATTGACTGCATGAACTGTACCAGCCTCCATGTTTAAAAAAACAACACTAAAGTTTCCTGATTTTAACTGAACTTTGTAAAATCTAACACATTCAAGTTAAAATCACCCAAATTGTTATCAAATCATAAGTTATTGATTATATTTGTCGTGAATTATTATTTCTTTAATCATTCAGTAATTATCTGTCTGTGCAGTGTTTCTGGTTGTTGGTGGCGGAGTCCGCCATCGATTCAGACTCATGACTATTGACAGGAAGCGATGCAGCATGTGATCAGTGACTCTGACTAGGTTCGTTGGAGATGAACTGCTTCTCTCCTGTAAAGTAAACGAGAGCAGACGGCAGCAGGGGGGAAAAGTACTGCGATCAAGTCTGGACAGTTTTCAGCCTCCTTTAAAGAAAACACAGGAAGTCACAGAAACAGTAACTTCCTGTTAGATCCGATCTGAAGGCTACTTCTAGTTTACAGACTTCGTTCGGATTCATTCATATGTGTTTAAAAATATATTTATATAGAAATGTGAGTGTACCTGCATCCTTTGTTCTTTTTGTGTGAAACCCTTTGATTCTCGTTTTGATATGTTTTATATAAATAAGCTTTATTATTATCAACCTCAAAAGATATGTGTTGTATAAATAAGCTTTAATATTATCAACCTCAAAAGATGTTTGTTATATAAATAAGCTTTATTATTATTATTATTATTATTATTATTATTATTATCAACCACATAAGATATGTCTTTAGATTAAACCTGAGACAAACAGCCAACAATCGAGCGTTAAGTTTTACAACTACACAGAAAAATAGGATTTTCTACAACACGTGGTGTTTGTTGTCAAATCTAAGAGCCAATCGAGCTCTCTGATGTAGAGACAGCCAGGCGTTTCCCAGCATGCATTGGGCCATGCAGTCGGTGGAGAGCCAAAATGTTTAAAATCTGCGGCCGCCTCGCTCTCGAGAGATTATCCTTGACCACGTGGTCATGACGTCAGAGCAAGTCGGGATCAACTCGGACACTAATCGACCCAGCATGCATTGTGATCGATTCTGATCAGGACTGGCTCATCTCCAACGAGCCTATCGTCATCGGAAGAAGTTTATTTAAATATAAATTCAATATTGGCAGTATTGGATTTCTATTAACTTTACTTGAAAGAACTAATATGTGTCTATTTCTCCAGGACTCCAGGCTGAAGAAAATCACACATCAACAGGTATATAGAGAAAGAAAGATTCAATGAAGCAAAATCAGCATTCAAGTTTTAGTTGAATTAATTTGTTGCTGTTGGACTCACCTGCTCAGGTAGAAGAGGAGCTGCAGCTTTGATCTGGTTCATTTCTGTTCTCCTGAAACTCTCTTTGTTCTTTTACTGACGACTCTCTTGTTTCTGTTCAGAACCTGTCAGGTTGGTGGGAGGAGACAGTCGCTGTGCAGGAACACTGGAGGTGAAACTTGGAGGAGACTGGAGAGCAGTAGATGACTATGACTGGACCCTGAAAGGAGCAGCTGTTGTATGTAGAGAGCTGGACTGTGGCTCTGCTGTTTCTGTGAGACAGAGAGAGGAGTCCTCAAAGAGATCTGTGTGGAGGATCAACTCTCTCTGTGTTCAGTCTGGATCTGCTCTGAGAGAGTGTTTAACATCAGAGTCCTCTTCTTCCATCCTGGATGTCACCTGCTCAGGTAAGCCCATCAGTGACATAATCTATAACAGTAATATATCCAGATTAACACACATGCACCAGCTACAATAGTAGCAGACTTGCCTTATGAGCTGCTGCTTCAGTAAATCAGGTGCTGAATGCACCAAGATATCTTTATATATGAAACCTACATGTCTGCTGCTTCAGGAGTCCTCTGGTCCAACAACTAACCAGCCTGAAAGGACTCCTCCTTCAGCTTCACAGCTTTCTTATTCACTGGTTTCCACCAGCAGGTTCTCTGGTTTCCACCATAACAGGCACCAATGACCTACTGGCCACAACTTTGAGCAGCTCAGCTCAGTCGGGGGCTCGTTAGTATCTCCACACCGTCCCCAACCTGGGACCCTGCTTAAGGAGACAGTCCAGCCCCCATCTCTTTAGATCTTTGGGATAATTTTATAAACAGATTCATATTCTGGGTCACAGATCTTTAACTAAATCTTTAACTTCTGTCTGTGGAGAGAAACTATTGTGGAGTAACAGAGCAGAAGGAACAGAAATCTTCAGATGATCTGTGTTATTGTTAAAAAGAACTATTAAAAGTGTTCAACAATGGATAACAGTTGTTTGAGTGTATTGAATGTGATTGTGATTTACTGCAGTCTGTGTCATTGTTAAGATGTGTTCTGTTGTTAATGAAGAACTTATGATGGAAAAGTCAGTTTGAATCTCTGAATTATTGTTTCATGACATCTTTCTATTTAGTATCTGGTGTTTTTTAGATCATTCAGAGATCATTTATTTCATGATTCCATTTATGGGACTAAGTTTCTGACAATCAGCTGGAAACCAGTCAGATGGACTGGTTGGGCCCCACTGGTCTAGACCTGGTGTCAAACCCAGTTATGTTAGTTTGTACTATTGTGACCCATTCTACTGATGTGTATGTATTGAACCAGTATTATGGTATATGTTTATTATTATTATTATTATTAATTATTATTAATAATAATAATAATATAATATATTGATTATTATTATTATTATTATTATAATTGACTAATTGTATTTTTTTATTGACTCTAAATTATTGTTTCATTACATATTTTTATTTAGTGTCTGGTGTCTTTTATCTCTCTGTCTTTCATCTTCTATCATCTCTCCAGACTCTGTCAAGCTGGTGAATGGGAATAGTCTGTGTTCAGGTGGACTGGAGGTGAAGACTAACCCGTCTAACCAGTGGTGGTCCTCAGTGTGTGAAGATGACTTTGACCAGCAGGATGCAGAGGTGGTCTGTCGGGAGCTTGGCTGTGGGGCTCCTTTAGTCCTCCAGGGGGCGCGCTATGGAGAAGTGGAGGCTCCAATGTGGACAAACGAGTTCCAGTGTGGAGGCAATGAGTCTGCTCTCCTGGACTGTAGAAGCTCAGGCTCAAAAAGAAACACCTGCTCACCTGGCAAAGCTGTTGAACTCACCTGCTCAGGTAGAAGAGGAGCTGCAGCTTTGATCTGGTTCTTTTCTGTTCTCCTGAAACTCACTTCGTGCCTTTACTGACAACTCTCTTGTTTCTGTTCAGAACCTGTCAGGTTGGTGGGAGGAGAGAGTCGCTGTGCAGGAACACTGGAGGTGAAACATCAAGGAGACTGGAGACCAGTAGGGGACTCTTACTGGACCCTGAAGGAAGCAGCTGTTGCCTGTAGAGAGCTGGACTGTGGCTCTGCTGTTTCTGTGAGACGGAGAGAGGAGTCCTCAAAGAGATCTGTGTGGAGGATCAACTCTCTCTGTGTTCAGTCTGAATCTGCTCTGAGGGAGTGTGTAACACCAGATTCCTCTCACTCCTTCCTGGATCTCACTTGCTCAGGTAAGCCCATCAGTGGCATCATCTATGACAGTAATGTATCCAGATTAACACACATGCACCAGCTAGAATAGCAGCAGACTTGTCTGATGAGCTGCTGCTTCAGTAAATCAGGTGCTGAATGCACCAAGATATCTTTATATATGAAACCTACATGTCTGCTGCTTCAGGAGTCATCTGGTCCAACCACCAACCAGCCAGAAAGGACTCCTCCTTCAGCTTCACCGCTTTCTTATTCACTGGTTTCCACTAGCAGGTTCTTTGGTTTCCACCATAACAGGCACCAATGACCTACTGGCCACAACTTTGAGCAACTCAGCTCAGTCGGGGGCTTGTCAGTATCTCCACATCGTCCTTCAACCTGAGACACTCCTTAAGGAGAGAGTCCAGCCCCCATCTCTTTAGAATTTAGGGATACTTTTATAAACAGATGCATATTCTAGGTCACAGATCTTTAACTAAATCTTTAACTTCTAACTGTGGAGAGAAAATATTGTAGAGTACCTAAGCAGAAGGAACAGAAATCTTCAGATGATCATGTGTTATTGTTAAAAAAAATTATTAAAAGTGTTCAACAATGGATAACAGTTGTTTGAGTGTATTGAATTTGATTGTGATTTACTGCAGTCTGTGTTGTTAAGATGTGTTCTGTTATTAATGAAGAACTTATGATGGAAAAGTCAGTTTGAATCTCTGAATTATTGTTTCATGACATCTTTCTATTTAGTATCTGGTGTTTTTTAGATAATTCAGAGATCATTCATTATATGATTCCATTTATGGGACTAAGTTTCTGGCATTCAGCTGAAAATCAGTCAGATGAACTGGTCGGGCCCCACTGGTCTAGACCTGGTGTCTGACCCAGTTGTTAGTTTGTACCATTGTGACCCATTCTATTGATGTCATATGTACTTTATGTATTGAACCAGTATTATGGTATATGTATATTATTATGTATATTATTATTATTATTATTATTATTATTATTATTAATATAAATATATCAATGATTGTTATAATCATTATTAAAATTGACTAATTGTATTTTTTTATTGACTCTGAATTATTGTTTCATTACATCTCTTTATTTAGTATCTGGTGTCTTTAATCTCTCTCTTTCATCTTCTATCATCTCTCCAGACTCTGTCAAGTTGCTGAATGGGAACAGTCTGTGCTCAGGCAGACTGGAGGTGAAGACTAACCAGTCTAACCAGTGGTGGTCCTCAGTGTGTGAAGATGACTTTGACAAGCAGGATGCAGAGGTGGTCTGTAGTGAGCTTGGCTGTGGGGCTCCTTTAGTCCTCCAGGGGGCGCTCTATGGAGAAATGGAGGCTCCAATGTGGACCAAAGAGTTCCAGTGTGGAGGCAATGAGTCTGCTCTCCTGGACTGTAGAAGCTCAGGCTCAGAAAGAAACACCTGCTCACCTGGCAAAACTGTTGGACTCACCTGCTCAGGTAGAAGAGGAGCTGCAGCTTTGATATGGTTCATTTCTGTTCTCCTGAAACTCACTTCGTTCCTTCACTGACAACTCTCTTGTTTCTGTTCAGAACCTGTCAGGTTGGTGGGAGGAGACAGTCGCTGTGCAGGAACACTGGAGGTGAAGTATCAAGGAGACTGGAGACCAGTAGGTTACTCTGACTGGACCCTGAAGGAAGCAGCTGTTGCCTGTAGAGAGCTTCACTGTGGCTCTGCTGTTTCTATGAGACGGAGAGAGGAGTCCTCAAAGAGATCTGTGTGGTGGATCAACTCTTACTGTGTTCAGTCTCAATCTGCTCTGAGAGAGTGTGTAACATCGCATTCCTCTTCCTCCATTCTTGATCTCACCTGCTTAGGTAAGCCCATCATTGACATCATCTATGACAGTAATGTATCCAGGTTGACACACACATGCACCAGCTAGAATGGCAGCAGACTTGTTTGATGAGCTGCTGCTTCAGTAAATCAGGTTCTGAATGCACCAAGATATCTTTATATATGAAACCTACATGTCTGCTGCTTTAGGAGTCCTCTGGTCAAACCACCAATTAGCCTGAAAGGACTCCTCCTTCAGCTTCACAGCTTTCTTATTCACTGGCTTGCACCAGCAGGTTCTCTGGTTTCTACCATAACAAGCACCAATGACCTACTGGCCACAACTTTGAGCAGCTCAGCTCAGTTGGGGGCTTGTCAGTATCTCCACACCGTCCTTCAACCTGAGACACTCCTTAAGGAGAGAGTCCTGCCCCCATCTCTTTAGATTTTTGGGATAATTTTCTTAACATTCATATTTTAGGTCACAGATCTTTAACTAAATCTTTAACTTCTCTCTGTGGAGAGAAAAATATTGTGGAGTACCTGAGCAGAAGGAACAGAAATCTTCAGATGATCATGTGTTTTTGTTAAAGAAAATATATTAAAAGTGTTCAACAATGGATAACAGTTTGAGTGTATTGAATGTAAATGTGATTTACTGCAGTCTGTGTCGTTGTTAAGATCTGTTCTGTTGTTAATGAAGAACTTATGATGGAAAAGTCAGTTTGAATCTCTGAATTATTGTTTCATGACATCTTTCTATTTAGTATCTGGTGTTTTTTAGATCATTCAGAGATCATTTATTTCATGATTCCATTTATGGGACTAAGTTTCTGACAATCAGCTGGAAACCAGTCAGATGGACTGGTTGGGCACCACTGGTCTAGACCTGGTGTCAAACCCAGTTATGTTAGTTTGTACCATTGTGACCCATTCTACTGATGTGTATGTATTGAACCAGTATTATGGTATATGTTTATTATTATTATTATTATTAATAATAATAATAATAATAATAATATAATATATTGATGATTATTATAATTATTATTATAATTGACTAATTGTATTTTTTTATTGATTCTAAATTATTGTTTCATTACATATTTTTATTTAGTGTCTGGTGTCTTTTATCTCTCTCTCTTTCATCTTGTATCATCTCTCCAGACTCTGTCAAGCTGGTGAATGGGAATAGTCTGTGTTCAGGTAGACTGGAGGTGAAGACTAACCAGTTTAACCAGTGGTGGTCCTCAGTGTGTGAAGATGACTTTGACAAGCAGGATGCAGAGGTGGTCTGTAGGGAGCTTGGCTGTGGGGCTCCTTTAGTCCTCCAGGGGGCGCGCTATGGAGAAGTGGAGGCTCCAATGTGGACAAACGAGTTCCAGTGTGGAGGCAATGAGTCTGCTCTCCTGGACTGTAGAAGCTCAGGCTCAGACAGAAACACCTGCTCACCTGGCAAAGCTGTTGAACTCACCTGCTCAGGTAGAAGAGGAGCTGCAGCTTTGATCTGGTTCATTTCTGTTCTCCTGAAACTCACTTCATGCCTTTACTGACAACTCTCTTGTTTCTGTTCAGAACCTGTCAGGTTGGTGGGAGGAGAGAGTCGCTGTGCAGGAACACTGGAGGTGAAACATCAAGGAGACTGGAGACCATTAGGTTACTCTGACTTGACCCTGGAGGAAGGAGCTGTTGCCTGTAGAGAGCTGGACTGTGGCTCTGCTGTTTCTGTGAGACGGAGAGAGGAGTCCTCAAAGAGATCTGTGTGGAGGATCAACTCTTGCTGTGTTCAGTCTGGATCTGCTCTGAGAGAGTGTGTAACATCGCATTCCTCTTCCTCCATCCTTGATCTCACCTGCTCAGGTAAGCCCATCAGTGTCATCATCAATGACATCATCTCTGACAGCAATGTTTCCAGTACGTTCCTTTCTCTGTCACATTAACAGTCAGTGGGTTTCCATTGGACTGAACTTATCCAGGACAACGACATTCTAAAGTGTAGAGAGGTGGTCTTGTTTCTGGAAGCTTCAAACCCTCCTTAGAAGCTGAGCTCCACCTGTCCGTCTGTCTGTCCGTCTGTCTGTCTGTCCGTCTGTCTGTCTGCCTGTCTGTCTGTTTGCCTGTTTGCCTGACTGTCTGTCTGCCTGCCTGTCTGACTCTGCTGTTGGTCAACACGGCCCTCTACTTCTACTGTAAGGTACTGATACATGTCTGTTGTTTAGACCAGCGACTGAAATGAAGTTCTCGGTCTGTATTTAGTGAACTGAAGACAGGACTGTGCTGTCATGTCTCTCCAGGCCAGCAGGGGGCAGAAGCCGGGCAGACAGGAGGACATTGAGCTGGATTATTGTAACCTGGGTGTTCCTGCAGAGCTGTTTAAGAAGGAGCTCAGGTAGCAGAGTAGCTCCTCCAAGGAGCTCATCTCACATCCAGATGGATTTACACAACCACCATCGGCTTAACTTTATACGCATGTTCCCTTTAACCCTTCAGTGTCTAAGGGCATTTTCCTGATTTTTATATATTTTCTTAAATTCACCTTTAAAGGCACTTGCATATGATACATACCATTGTACATCATTTTTTCCAGAATAATCTCAGCTATCAATATAATCAGGCACCAATTGTCCTAAGGCACTGTGTACAGGGATAATTTGGCCCTAAAGATATCAAATTGAAGTCAGATTTTTGAAATTCTTCAAATCTCTTCTGAAAACATACCTTTACTCTTGTGGACGAACTGTTTTGGTGCTTGAAATTGGTTTACCAAAGTCTTAGGTTCACAAAAGTGGTGGAATATATGGATGAAATAGTAGATAAATGTATAATAAATGTCTAAAACTTCAGGGTTAGGGTTAGGGTTAGTGTTAGGGATTAGGGTAAGGCGGTTATGGGGTTAGGGTTAGGGTTAGGGCAGTCGTTCTCAAACTTTTTCTGTCACGCCCCACAAAAATGTTCACGCCCCACCGCCACAACAAAATTGTAACAAAATGGTCCGTGTTGAATTTTTATTGAAATAGAAAAATGTTGTGACTCCTCCATCTGTGACTTTTTCCACTAATAGATAAAGAAAATTGCAATCACTTTCAAATGAACCAGATTGCTCCATCAGACAAAAACTAATAAAATGTGCAATCAATTTGTTAGAACAATGCAAATAAAGTCCTATCTGTGCAAAAACTAATATTTGGCAAAACATAGTTTGTTGTGGCTGCAATTAACCTGTTTTGCATTGAATATATTTTCAAGATAAGAACAATAAAGTGCCACCTGTGAAAAACTAATCAAAACAAGTTAATAAAGAGTTTTACTGAGTTTTACACTGCATATCTTTTCAAAACAACAATAACGTGCAACCTGTATAAAACAAAACCAAATTAGGTCAGATATGTGTGAGCCATCACGTTGTACCAGTATTAGTGGAGCAGTGAGCCTGCTTTTCACTACAAATCTTTTTAAAACGGGGTTATAGACTTGATACGGCCACTCTCAATCCAGGCTCAATGTTGAGCTCAGATCTGTACTTTGTTTGGAGAGAGGCAACAGCAGAGCAGCCGATCTCACAGAGGTAGGATGTGGCGAAGGGAAGCAGAACGCCTGTGTGAGTCGCCAAGGATCTTGGCCGTCGCGCATGCGCAAGCGTAAGCGTAACCTGTTAACGGCGTAACGTAAACATTTACACGAAAGTACAGGCTTTCGCCATGTATTTATTAATGACTGCTGTGTTCACACCAAAAGCGTGAGAAGATTACATACAAAGTCAATGGATGATATTAAATAATATTATATAATATTATGAACCCAGGCACGAGGGGGTTTGATGTTCCGACGTTTGATGTTCTTCCACAATATGTACAAAGCAGAAATAGTGGTTATTTCTTCCATGTTGGATGGCGGAAATTAACTATTTCCACGGAGATAAGCCACGCCCCCTTTCCGGCGCATCTTGCGCAAGCGAAGCTAAATAACCACAAATAGTCCGGAGAGGAAACTCATGCGACGCGGCGCGAAAATTCGCAACGCTTTTGGTGTGAACACAGCATAAGTGTCATGTCCGTGTACTTTTGTAATATGTGAAGTTCTCAATAAAGTTCCTGAAATAAAAATATTCTGCATTTCCCCCTGCGCCCCACCTGTAATACCATTGCGCCCCACTTGAGGGGCGTGCCCCACAGTTTGAGAAACACTGGGTTAGGGTTAGGGTTATATATATATATATATATAATAATATATATGTTTATATATATATAATAATATATATGTTTATATATATAATAATATATATGTTTATATATATATATATATATATATATATATATATATATATATATATATATATATGATACTGTACATTCACTGATCACTCTCGTTAATCTGTTTATTGTATGATCCATCACGTTAAGCTGTAATAAATGAACCAATTCAGAGGCACATATTAATAATCAAGTAACAGTGGATCCTTTCATGTTTCCGTTAGTCAGCTTAAATATATAATATAGAAATGTAATCAAGGTTAATATCCACTTTAAATCTGGTGGTTTTCTGTTGATTCTGTTGAGCCAAAAGTTAAAACTATCCGGATGAAAACAGGCTCGTGTTTTTGTCCACTGGGTCATTTTATTGGAGCCGTTTGGGGAAAGAGAAGTTTCTCTTCTCCCCTTCCAGTTGGTCCGGACCAAAGTGGCGCACAGGAGCTGTGGCCATGGAGACGGCGCTGTGGCCATGGAGACGGAGCTGTGGCCATGGAAACGGAGCACAACACACCGCCGACCGCTGCAGCCTGAACGAGCGTCCCTCTTCTGCTACAGGTAGTTCACCGTGTTTATCTACAGGTAGTTCACCGTGTTTATCTACAGGTAGTTCACCGTGTTTATCTGCAGGTAGTTCACCGTGTTTATCTGCAGGTAGTTCACCGTGTTTATCTACAGGTAGTTCACCGTGTTTATCTACAGGTAGTTCACCGTGTTTATCTGCAGGTAGTTCACCGTGTTTATCTACAGGTAGTTCACCGTGTTTATTTACAGGTAGTTCACCGTGTTTATTTACAGGTAGTTCACCGTGTTTATCTGCAGGTAGTTCACCGTGTTTATCTGCAGCAGCTTAACGAGCTGCAGACTGCAGGTTTTACTGAGAGGGATGACGTCATCTAACGCGATAAAACTAAGTTAGCTGTTGTGAAAGCAGCTTTACCTCGGCTGTTTCATTCACATCGCTAGTTATTACCAGTTATCACCAGTTATTACCATTTATCACCAGTGCAGTTGTTACAAGTTATTACCAGTTGTTACCATTTATTACCAGTTATCTCCATGTACTTCATGTATTACAAGTTATCTCCAGTTATTACCAGTTATTACCCCATTTTGCCTTCAGAACTGCCTTCATTCTTGGTAGCATAGATTCAATAAGGTGCTGGAAACATTCCTCAGACACTTTGGTTCATGTTGACGTGATAGCATCGCTATCCCCCACACCATTACACCACCAGTAGCTATCCCCACACCATTACACCACCAGCAGACTGAACCCTTGATACAGGGCAGGATAGATCTATGCTTTCATGTGGTTTACTCTAAATTCTGACCGAACCATCTGAATTTCGCAGCTGAAATCGAGACTCAACAGACCAAGCTGCGTTTTTCCAATCTTCTATTGTCCAATTTTGGTGAGCCTCAGGTTCCTGTTCTTAGCTGACAGGAGTCAGGGGTGTGTGTGTTTTTACACACACACACACACACACACACACACACACACACACACACACACACACACACAGTTTATACTCTGAAATGAATTCTGACTGTGCTCTTCAGTCAGATATCAAACGAGGAGGAAGAGGAGGATCATGCAGAAGTCCAGAGAAGGAAAGACGGAGGAGGAGCGGCTGATGCTCCAGCAGCAGAGAGCTCGGGCTGAGGAGGAGTTGAAGAAGAAGAAGGAGGAGATCCTCACTCTGTTTCTGGAGGTCTCGTTCATATTCTACCATCCCATAATCTCAGCATGAGAGCTTCAACAGCTTTACTGATGATGTAATAGTGATGAGGGGTTTACAGACGTAATGTATACATTTATGTAAATATCCCTTTTATATGCGTTTGGGATTTTAATTTAAGATTTGGATACATTTTGAAATATAAATGAATAATTTATTAATAATTGAGTGAAGTACCAAAATACATAAGTTACAGATCCTTTTCAAACATTTTAAGACATTTGAGAAAGTTTAAAATCTTCCTCACAGAATTCAGGCCTTTCAAAATAAAAGTACGATAAGAAAAAGGCGTGTTTGCTGAAAGCCCTGAACTCTTGGTTCCTCCTCTCTGTGGGAGCAGGACAAGCTGAGGAAGGAGGAGAGGAACACCGCCGTGAACCTGCTGAAGCTCAACGAAGGATGGAGGTCCATTCTCCGTCAGACGCGAGCCGGCGAGTTGCGAGGAGACGTGACGGAGCTGAGCCAGACCTTTGAGAGGCAGCTGGACGGCCTGGACAGTGTGCTCAAGGTGGGACCTCCTGCTGCTGCTGCTGCTTCTGCTGCTGCTGCTTCTGCTGCTGCTGCTGCTGCTTCTGCTCCTCCTCCTTCTTCTTCTCCTCCTGCTGCTGCTGCTGCTCCTCCTCCTCCTCTTCCTGCTGCTGCTCCTCCTCCTCCTCTACCTGCTACCTGCTACCTGCTACCTCCTCCTCCTCCTCCTCCTGCTGCTGCTGCTGCTTTTCCTCCTCCTCCTCCTCCTCTTCCTGCTGCTCGTCCTCCGTCGACCCTCAGCCTCACGCTCTGTGTTGCAGACTCTGGAGTGTGACCTGCAGGAGGCGGAGCGACAGTGGGCTCAGGTGAGGCGTGTTCACCTGCAGCAGGCGGAGCTTCTGTTGACTCGGCAGCGTGAACGTGTGACGTTGGTGCAGCAGCAGTGGGAGAGAGAGCTGCAGCAGCTGGGAGGCAGGTTCTCTGAGGAGAGGTGAGGAGGAGGAGGAGGAGGAGGAGGACGACGACTTCTTCTCCCCCCCAACGTCTCCCCCTCTTCCTTCCAGGAAGCAGATGTCGTGTCACTCGGTGCAGCGGAGAGCTGATCTGGAGGACGCCACGCTGACGGTGGAGCAGCAACACAGAACCGTGATGAACGAGGTCCACAGACTGTACAGTGAATGCATCAGGGCGTACTGGACCTCTCACGATGAACGGGTACGATCACATGACTCAACGGTCACATGACCATGATGGTAGATTGGTTGCTAAGTTACAGAAAATACGGCAGAGTATTATAGTACTCTTTAATAAATCTTAAGATCTTCTCAGACAAATATCCTGTTTTATTTTTCAACCTTAGTTACAAGTGTCTCTCTGGTTTCTGTTCCTTTACAGTTTCTGTGTGAACATACATAATCATGAATAAGAAAGTTAATACTGTCGCTAACCGCGCTGCTCGCTAACCGATATAATGATATAAATGTAGAGTTTAACAGCTGCTCGTGAAGACAAGTTCTGACAGGACGACTGTGTCTGTGTCCTGATCTGAGTCTCTGTGGACAGAAACTGGTTCTGTCCAGCAAGGACCGGATCCTGCTGGAGGAGAAGACCCTCCAGAACCAGGCGGTGGCGCGGATCTGCAACGCCGACGCCCAGCTCCTGACGGACCTGCTGTCGGAAACGCAGCGGCTGATCGCACTGACGGGCCGAGACGCCAGGACGGCCAAGAAGTTGCAGGTAAAACATTTAGGTTCCCTCTTCGCTCCTCCAGAGGTCAGCCGGGGCCGGGTCAGGATTAAAGAGCTAAAGAGACAGATATGTCTCTCGGGAGGTGGTGGAGACCAAAAACAGGGCTAAAGAGACAGAATATTGGACTGACCTTCGTCAGGAGACACAAAGACTCCTGAGATTAGCAGCTGGTTGCTAACATGTAAGATAATATGATCAAAGACTCCGTCCTCCTTCAGAAGGACGTCTTCCAGCTGAGGGCGATGCTGAACGCCACTAAGACAGAAAACCAGTTGGCTGAACAGGATCTGACGGACGCCAGGAGACAGGTGAACACGAGGACTCGCTCGCTCCGGGGACAGCTGATTCAGGATCGCAGCGCGGCGAGGAAGTGTCTGACTCAGCTCACCGTCCAGAGCGACAAAGCCGCCAAGAGACTGAAGGCCGTCACCGACAAGGTGACAAACGTCCGTCTCACTTCCTGTTTGTCCACAGCCGAGTCCGCTCTCGTGCTCATCCGTCCTTTTCGCTGTGCCGGTTTCAGGGTCAGAAGGTTTTACGAGCCGCTGAGATGTGTCGTAAGCTGGAGAGAGAGCAGAAGGACGTCTTGGGAGTATTCCCTCCAGAGGAGCAGAGACAGGACACAACTGGACCTGAGACAGAGGTACCAGACAAGGTAGGACGAGATCCAGAGTCCACTTCTTCCTTTTGTCAAGGACAGGACGTAGGAGACGTGGACAGGACGTAGGAGACGAGGACAGGACGTAGGAGACAAGGACAGGACGTAGATGAGGAAGACAGGACGTAGATGAGGAAGACAGGATATAGGCGACGAGGACAGGACGTAGGAGACGAGGACAGTACGTAGATGAGGAAGACAGGATGTAGGTGACGAAGACAGGACGCAGACGAGGAAGACAGGACTTAGGAGACGAGGAAAGGAAGTCGGAGGCAAGGACAGGACGTAGGAAACGAGGACAGGACGTAGGTGAGGAAGACAGGACGTAGGAGACGAGGACAGGACGTAGGAGACGAGGACAGGACGTAGGAGACGAGGACAGGACGTAAGAGACGGTCAGGTGACAAAGTGAGGAGACTAAGGCGTTGCCTTCACTGACCTGTGTTTCTGCAGGAGATGTCAGCGCTGCAGCAGGTGAGGACGAGGATGAACACGTCTGTCCTTCAGCGAGAAGCTCTGAGGAAACGAAGAGACGATCTGAGTCGGGACAACCGGCAGCTGAAGCTCCTGCTGCGTCAGCACCTGGACGCCATGACGGTCAGCGAGCAGGACCTCGGGGGACGCCACGCTCTGCTCACCGTGCAGCGGGCCCCGACCACCGCGGCCCCGCCGGGCGGCGCCAGGCAGCACACCGTCATCGAGGCCGTCCACACCGTCAAACACTCGCTGTGACGCTGCAGATCCGAGGAAACAAATTACATAATACATCATTATTAAAATGAATACTTCCGATGATTGTTTTCTCTGATGAAACATAAAAAATAAACTCCTTGATTTCATGCAAAATATTATAAATTCAACGTTTACTTACTCGTTTCCTCGCAGCTTTCGACCACATCTGAAGGTCTTCTGAAGCCGGTCCCTGAACGTCTCATGGAGACCTGGATTCTCCTCTGATTTCACGAGTCACTGAACTGCTCAAGTAAAGACATCCGCTTCACCGGCTCGCTTTCTGAACTTTACGTGAAAGAGCAGCCTGAACATGATGAAGTCCTAATTATTAATAATGAGCATTATTAATAATTAGCATTATGAATGCCCCGATAAAACCATAGAAGGCTACGCGCCCTGTGTTCATTCAAGAATTGAGAGATAACAATGTTTATATTGATATTGGAGTTATACGATCATCTATATTCAACTTTGAATTATATTTTGATGTCAAAAAGGATGTTGACATAGAATCATAGAATGAATGAATGAATGAATGAATATATATATATATATAGATAGAGATACACATACATATATTTCACTCTTTTAAAGCATTATTTGCGTTAGAATATACCACATATTTGACCTGTGAACCCTCTTTAAATATATTACGAGCGATTATCTGCACTTTAATAATAAAGTCTAATAAATAAAACTATTATTTTACTAAAAGTAAACCAACAGTAAAAGTAAGACTGGGGATCGAACCGCCGGCCTTGTGGTTAAAGGACGACCCGCTCTATCACTGAGAGGCAGAAGAATATGTTTTTGATTAACGTAGTGTGTTCAGGAGCATCGAGGTGTAAAAGCAGCGTTGTGACGAAGCCTTTTATTTTGGCGGTGCACTTCCTGAGTCTTTGCTGGTGGACAGAATGAGGAGTGACGCAGCAGCCTCTGTACAGGGACACCATTTAATAGTTATTATAGACATTTTATATACATTTCAACAGTTGTTTTCTGCTATGTGGTTCAATCTTTAAAATCTGATGTTTCATAGTTTGTAAATCAAAAAAGAAAAAAAAAAAAAAATTACAAAACTCATCAAAACTCGCAAACTGATCAGAACTTTTTTTTTCTCCATTTTTCTGGAAGACTAGAAAAAATACTTTTATTGTATTAATCATGCATTACACAAAGAAAAAGAGTCTTTAGTTACACAGTACATCGCAGCGTGGGTGGAAAGAAAAATAAAGATCTGTGATCCGTCAGCTCAAACTGTTCAATTAAAACAAACCAGGAAACAAAACGCTCGGCCAATCAGGGGGCAGCTTCTGCCCCAGGAGGCGTCTGATTGGACCGTTTCCCCTGGGGCTCAAACCGGTTTGTGTTCTTTTTTTTCCTTATAAGGATGAAAGAGACAACAAAAAAAAAAAAAAAAAAGAAGATATAAATAAATTCACTCCTGCTTGTTGGAGCCGCGATGAAGATGTGAAGAGAAAACTCACACGGTGACGTGAGGAGGAGGAGGAGCATTCTCCTGTTTACACTGAGACTGTGGTGCGTTCAGGTACCAGTACGAAAAGCCAAATACTTCCTGGTTAATTACCAGAAGCTAGAAATGTTCAATACAAATTTAAGGATGTCTTTATTTGAATAAATCTCCATCTTTGTGCGTCTGTGAGCTCGTTAGCACCTCCTCCTCCTCCTCCTCCTCCACCTCCACCTCCTCCTCCGAGATCCAGAGTGATGGGGGACAGGATGGGGGACAGGACGGGGGACAGGACGGGCGTGAGGACCCAGGCTCGTCCTTGGTGCCGCTGACGAGACGTTTCCACGTTTATAAAAACGATTATAAAAACTAGATTTATTTTACACAAACAGAAAACGTCCACACGTAACTACGGTAACGCCAACGTCTAAACGCTCCACTCAGTTTGGTGGTTCAAACGCAGGGCTCTGATTGGCCCGCCAGGGGCTGAGGAGGAGGGGGGAGGTGTGGGGGTGGTGGTGGGGAAGGGGGGGCACCGGACGTTGAACCCGACGCGGTCGTTCTATTTAGAAACTAAACCAACAGCTTCTTAAAAACACGGTAAAAAAGCCTCAATCTGAATCTAGTTGCTTCAGATTTAAGATTAAAAAACTGAAATACAACAAATCCTCGTCGGGTCGAGACCAACGGTCCGTTCTGGATCAGGAGAGTGACGAGCAACGCGTCGGTTCTACAGGGTTCTGATTTAGGTTTAGCAGCTTGAGTCGTTTCGTCTTCGTATCGAGGACGTCGGGACGTCTGGAGCTCCGTGAGAGGAGCGAACCGTTTGGTTTATTCTCTTTATTGTCCATCAGGACGAAGGTCGTGCTGCCTTCAGGCTTCGGAGTTCAGACCGGGATTATGAGTCGAGACAGCGATGATCGCTGAGCAGCGTTAAACTGACCAACAGCGAACGTCCTCTAATGTCCTCTATTGTCTTCTAAAGTCCTCTATTGTCTTCAAAAGTCCTCTAATGTCCTCTATTGTATTTTAAAGTCCTCTAAAGTCTTCTAAAGTCCTCTAATGTCCTCTAATGTCCTCTATTATCTTCTAATGTCCTCTATTATCTTCTAATGTCCTCTATTGTCTTCTAAAGTCCTCTATTGTCTTCTAAAGTCCTCTATTGTCTCCTAAAGTCCTCTAATGTCCTCTATTGTCTTCAGAAGTCCTCTAATGTCCTCTATTATCTTCTAATGTCCTCTATTGTCTTCTAAAGTCCTCTAACATCCTCTAACGTCCTCTAAAGTCGTCCCACGTCTTCGTCCCACCGGAGGAGAACCTCCGACGCACAGATCGCTCAGGAGGAAAACAGGACGCTCGAGAGTCGAACAGAGAACGAAGCTCTTGGATTCTGAGGGACAGACACCAAAAACCTGAAACTGTCTCTGCTGTCAAACCTCAAACATCTGGATGTGACGTCGTCATCGTCATCATCATCATCATCATCATCATCATCCACAGAAGATGAAAAACAAACGAAAGCAGAACTCCACAGAGAGCTGATTATTGGGATGTTTCTCCTTTAAGTCCGTCCTCCGGTTCGCTGGTCAGGCTAGTGTTAACACGAGTGGGGGGGGTGGGGGGGTAGTGTCATCACGACGGGGCGGTGGGGAGGGGTGTAGTGTCATCATGACGGGGGGTGGGGGGATGGGGTGGGTGGGGGGGATGACATCACAGGACACGGTGAGCTGCTCAGTGTCGATCTGCAGAGTTTAAACAACGTTTCTGCTGTTGAACGTTTCTCAGTGTCGTTTCTCAGTGTCAGCCGGAGGAGACAACACACAGCTGCACCTCCTCAATGAAGGAGACAGAGTGTGTGTGTGTGTGTGTGTGTGTGTGTGTGTGTGTGTGTGTGTGTGTGTGTGCGTGTGTGTGTGTGCGTGTGTGTGTCCAGTCTTCATTAATATATCATCTGTGTTCAGAGACCTGAACAGACCTGAATACTGTTAGTGTGAACAGACTAGTCTCTCTCTGTCTGTGTTTCTCGCCCCGCGGTCCTCTGCTGCTGCTCCTCCTCCTCCTCCTCTTACCCCTCCTCCTTCTTCTCCTCCTCGTCTACACGTAGACCCTGGCGAGGGCGTCGGCTCCAGCGGAGGCGATGTAGGCCTTGGAGGGGTGGAAGGCCACGTCGTAGATGGCCTCCTCGCTCTTCTTACGGTGAGCCGTGATCTCCTGAACACACGTCTTACTGTCCAGGTTCCACAGACGAAGAGAGCAGTCATGACCTGAGGAGGAGGAGGAGGAGGAGGAGGAGAGACATGTTAGAACTAGAGGAGGAGGAGGAGGAGTAGAAGCAGCTCTCTGTGCGTCTCCTTACTTCCAGACATCAGGTAGATCCCGTTAGGATCCACAGCCAGACTGGTCACTGCATCCAGGTGAGCCACCATGGCATGGATCACTTTACCTGTACACACACACACACACACACACACACACGTTATGATGGCGGTGTCATCTTCACATTCTGTGTGAAAGTTTTCATGACAAAAGGACAACATGTAGAGACAGACGGGTGGAGAGAGACAGACGGGTGGAGAGAGACAGATGGGTGGAGAGAGACAGACGGGTGGAGAGAGACTGACCTGACTTGTTATCGTAGAACTTGATTTGTCGGTCTTCGTGAGCGGTGATGGTGACCGGCAACGTGGGATGACTCACCACCTTATTGATATGATCAGATCCTGGGAGGGCTGGAGGAGAGGAGGAGGAAGAGGAGGAGGGGGGAGGAGGAAGAGGAAGAGGGGGAAGAAGAGGAGGGGGGAGAGGAGGAGGAGGAGGAAGAGGAGCAGGAGAAACATTATTACAGATTTGTCTTCATTGTAACTAAATCTCTTCAGGTTCAGGTCTAAAAGTCTTATTATTGTTTATATTGCATCACTTTTCATATCAACATTCATTGTTTATTTAATAAACTGCTTCATGAATTAGGATTTTTATCTTTTGTTGATTGATGGATGAAAAGCATAGTGTGTGTGTGTGTGTCTTACTGCCTTCTCCCTGCCCCTTCAGCACCAGTGCATTCTGGGAAGTCTCCAGGTCGTACACCACCACGTCTCCGCTGTTAAACGACGCCACCATGTGGGCGGGGTCACACCCGTTGAAGTCCACCGACGTGGGGACGCCGTGCTCTGCAGACACACAGATCAACACATTGAGAACTTGTCCTCCGGGGGACGCCGTCCACGCCCTCGTCACCCGTCCCCGTCCTCCGGGGGACGCCGTCTACGCCGTCCTCACCATTGTTTGTGTTGAAAGTGCTGATGCAGGGGTTCTTCTCCGTCGGGTTCCACAGCTTCACGGTTCCGTCGGCCGAGCAAGAGAGGAGGCGGTTCTTGATGCCGCTGTAAGCCAATCCCCACACGGCGTCCGTGTGTCCCAACCACGAACCCGCCAAGACGCTGGGCTCTGATTGGACGAGAGGGGGGAAAAGAGGGGAGGGGTCTATTATTGTACTGTTTGGTACAGATGTTGTTCTGTCTGAGAACTTACAGGTGGAGACACCTGGACAGAGAGGGGACACTTGAGACCGGGGACATTTATTTACCGTAGGTGTCGTAGGGGTCCACGTTGGAGCTCGGGATGTTCCACCACTGGATGGTGGAGTCGATGCCGCCACTGAAACACTGCTCACCGCTGGAGGTCATCGCCAACGACAACACCGGACCCCTGAGGACAGACGGAGACATGTTGAGACATCGAGGACGTCTCCAGAGCTTTAATGACCCTGAATGTGTGTGTGAGACATACACGTGGGCTCTGAGTGTGTGTGTGTGTGAGACGTACATGTGGGCTCTGAGTGTGTGTGTGTGTGTGTGTGTGTGTGTGTGTGTGTGTGTGTGTGTGAGAGAGACGTACACGTGCGCTCTGAGTGTGTGTGTGTGTGTGTGTGTGTGTGAGAGACGTACACGTGGGCTCTGAATGTGTAGACGGGCTCCACATCAAAAGAGGCACTTCTGTAAAAGAAAAAGCATCATCATCATCATCATCATCATCATCTATGTTTTTACAGAATCTGTTGAAAGCAAACATTTTATTTGTGGCGACATTTTAAATGAGACGTGAAGAATAAAATGCCTTTGATGAAAAAAAAAAAAGAAAATCACAATTCTGTGTTTAAAATATGATATTAAATGAAGGCAGCACTTCGTTCTGCGTCTGTCTCACATGATGTGTTCAAGGACCGTCAGAAAGATTAACGTCTGACGATGAAGACGTTACTTAAGCTTCTGGCTGAGAAACGGTGTAAGAAAACATGCTTTTCCATCCCTCCGGCGGGTTTTGGGGTTCAGGTTTATGTTTAGAGGTGTGTGTGTGTGTGTGTGTGTGTGTGTTACTTTTTGGCAGGGACGGTCTTGGTGAGGTTCCACAGTTTGAGGGTCTGGTCCTCGGACACGGTGACCAGACACGGCTCCACCGGGTGGAAGGCCAGCGCCCGGACGCCGTCGAAGTGGCTCCGCAGCGTGTACTTGGGGTTCCACGTCTTCCTGAACGAAGACTCCTTATTGGACGGCAGCTGGAGGTCAAGGAGAAGCGATAAGTGATCGGGCGGTCTCTCTCCGTGAACGTGTCCTACACTGCCCCGTGTCTTACGTCGTAGCTGTAGTCCGTTTCGTCGTTGGTGACGGTGAGGTCGGCGAGGTCGCCCAAACCCAGCACGCTCTCCAGCACGTCGTCCGAGCCGCCCAACAGGAAGGACTTCCCCCCGCCGGGAGGAAACGGGAGCGGCTCCGCTGCAGACACAGAAACGGACGTCCATTAAACACTCTGGGGTTTTTATTCCACTCCAATATTATAATATGTCATGAAAAATTAAAAAAAGTTATATTTTAATGTCACGAAAAGTAAACAAGTCATATTATAATGTCACGAAAAGTAAAAAAGTCATATTATAATGTCACGAAAAGTTAAATAAAGTTATATTGTAATATGTCATGAAAAGTAAAAAAAGTTATAATGTCACGAAAAGTAAAAAAAGTAATATTATAATAGGTCATGAAAAGTAAAAAAAGTAATATTATAATATGTCACGAAAAGTTAAAAAAGTAATATTATAATCGGTCATGAAAAGTAAAAAAAAAAGTAATTTAATGTCATGAAAAATCTAAAGTAATATTATAATGTCATGAAAAATAAAAAGTCATATTTTAATGACATGAAAAGTAAATAAAGTCATATTATAATAAAAATATAATAAATACTTTGATAATCGCTTCAGTCTTTTGAAAAAGAAAACAATAATCACGTTCTCCTCCCCGTTATTTGACAGTAAAATGAGGACGAGAATCGGTTCCCTTTGAATACATTCCTCCCATTGATGTTCCTCAACAACAACAACAAGGAAGCTGTGATGCTAACGCTAGTTAGCTAAC
Source organism: Ophiodon elongatus (assembly GCA_016806645.1). Lineage (NCBI taxonomy): Eukaryota > Metazoa > Chordata > Actinopteri > Perciformes > Hexagrammidae > Ophiodon > Ophiodon elongatus. The sequence goes on from JACSYO010002007.1 coordinate 184,277, forward strand.
GGAGGCTACACTGAGTTACATTGAGATGCGTTCAAGCGCTACTCTGTAAAAGTGAGTGTTGGATGAAGGTAAACGTTCAGGTCATCATGACGATGACGAGGTCTGGAGCTGAACGTCCTCCTGATGAAGAGCAACGACATCACCAGAGGAAGGGGATCGGGTCTCACCCCACTCCGTCCCGTCTCCGGAGCTCCGAGCCTCGCCGGCTCCCTCGCCGTCCTCCGCCGTCACCAGGAAGTCAAACTCCTTCAGAGCCTCCTCCGTGTCGGCGTCGTCCTCCGAGGCCAAGCCCTCGTTCCCCACCTGCAGGAGGAGGAGGAGGAGAAGAATAAGAATAGGAGAAAGAGGAGGAATAAGAGGAGGAGGAAGAGGAAGAAGAAGAGGAGAAGAAGAAGAAGAGGAGAAAGAAGAAGAGGAGAAAGAAGAAGAAGAAGATTAGGGAGGAGTGTGAGAGAGTGTGTATAATAGCGTGTGTGTGTGTGTCTGAGAGTTAGAGTGGGAGAGTGGGAGTGTGTGTGTGTGTGTGTGTACCTTGGTCTTGTGCTTCTTGGCTCGGTGGTGTTTGTCCGTGCTGATGTCGTCCATCAGGTCTCCCTCCTCATCCTCGTCTTCGTCGCTGTCCTCGGCGCTCTCCAGGAAGTTGAACGTCTCCAGAACGTCACCCGGACTCCTGGAGACACAACGGAGGTGTGACCTTTGACCCTGAGGACTATGTGTGTGTGTGTCTCTGTGCGTGCGTGTGTGTACCTCTTGCTGTCCTTGCGGCGCTCCGTCCCGTTGATCAGGTGTTGAAGGTTCTTGTTCTCCACAGAACCGTTCTGCTCGGAGCCCGACAGGCCGAGCAGAGAGCGGACCCTCTGAGTACGGACGTCCAGGATGGTGTCCGTGTAGCCGACCTCCTGCAGGTATCTACACACACACACACACACACACACACACACACACACACACACACACACACACACACACACACACACACACACACACACACACACACACACACACACAGAGAGAGAGGGGAGAGAGAGGGGGGAGAGAGTATAATATTTGATATCATAGCTATTGTATTATATTATTTATGTATCGACTGGTTTTATTGTTTCTTTCGGTTCAAATTGAGTTGTTTAGTTTCAGTTATGTTGCTTTTGTCACTTCGTAAACAACAATATCAATAAAGTTATAGTTATTATTGTTTTAATTCACTCTTGACGTATGAAGAAGAAAAGCAGAAACTTTTTAAGAATTTAAAACATTTAAGAAACTAAGATCTGATCACGTGAATGAATCCCCAGGACTGCTGGTGGTTTTAAAGATTAAACAATGAATAAAAACTAATTGTGGATCAATCAGCAGACAGTGTGACCAGCTGGTGATTGGTCCTGGTATTGGTTCTCCGGGTTCTCCGGGTTCTTACTGGCGGAGCAGCTGCCTCCCTTGCTTCCAGGTGAGCTGACTGTTGGCAGGAACAGCCGAGACCTCCGAGTCTTTGGTGTCTGAAAGGACAAACACACAGAACACACCACGCAGGAACCAGGGGTCAATACGGGAACCTTCTAGAACCCATCACAGCTGGAACCTTCTACAATCCATCACAGTTAGAACCTTCTACAACCCATCACAGCTGGAACCTTCTACAACCCATCACAGCTGGAACCTTCTAGAACCCATCACAGCTGGATCCTTCTACAATCCATCACAGCTGGAACCTTCTAGAACCCATCACAGCTGGAACCTTCTACAATCCATCACAGTTAGAACCTTATAGAACCCATCACAGCTGGAACCTTCTACAATCCATCACAGCTGGAACCTTCTAGAACCCGTCACAGCTGGAACCTTCTACAACCCATCACAGTTGGAACATTCTAGAACCCATCACAGCTGGAACCTTCTACAACCCATTACAGTTGGAACCTTCTACAACCCATCACAGTTAGAACCTTCTAGAACCCATCACAGCTAGAACCTTCTACAACCCATCACAGTTAGAACCTTCTACAACCCATCACAGTTGGTACCTTCTACAATCCATCACAGTTAGAACCTTCTAGAACCCAACACAGCTGGAACCTTCTACAACCCATCACAGTTAGAACCTTCTACAACCCATCACAGTTAGAACCTTCTAGAACCCATCACAGCTAGAACCTTCTACAACCCATCACAGTTAGAACCTTCTAGAACCCATCACAGTTAGAACCTTCTAGAACCCATCACAGTTGGTACCTTCTACAATCCATCACAGTTAGAACCTTCTAGAACCCAACACAGCTGGAACCTTCTACAACCCATCACAGTTAGAACCTTCTACAACCCATCACAGTTAGAACCTTCTAGAACCCATCACAGCTAGAACCTTCTACAACCCATCACAGTTAGAACCTTCTAGAACCCATCACAGTTAGAACCTTCTAGAACCCATCACAGTTGGTACCTTCTACAATCCATCACAGTTAGAACCTTCTAGAACCCAACACAGCTGGACTTCTAGAACCTTCTACAACCCATCACAGCTAGAACCTTCTACAACCCTGGAGAAAAGCTTTGGCTATCAGTAAAACACTGGATGAGTTTCAGTGTCGAGACAGAAAACGTGGGATTGGTTTGTAGTTCAGACATGAGGAAGAGGAGGGAGGAGGAAGAGGAGGAAGAGAGGAAGAGAGAAAAAAAGAGGAGGAAGAGGAAGAGGAGGAGGAGGAAGATGAGGAGGAGGAAGAGGAAGAGGAGGAGGAGGAAGAGGAGGAGGAGGAAGAGGAAGAAGAGGAAGAGGAAGATGAGGAGGAGGAAGAGGAAGAGGAAGAAGAGGAAGAAGAGGAAGAAGAGGAAGAGGAGGAAGAGGAGGAAGAGGAGGAAGATGAGGTTAAAGCAGGAGGTCATCACCTACCTGATTCAAAGCTTGGCATCTTCATCTCTCCTTGGTTTAGCTCCGTTCCATATTTTAACTTGTGGTATTTTGCTCTGAGGAGGAAACAGAAATATATTATATATATTATCTATCTATCTATCTATCTATCTATCTATCTATCTATATATATATCTCATTACTCCACGTTCAGTCTACCCTTCCTGTGAAACGTCTCCGTACTGTTTCTAACTAAAGAGGAACTCTTCATTCACGGAGCAGGAACAAGGTTATAAAAATACAAATTAAATACAAAACCACTGAAGAGATTAAAGCTGTGAAAACATTGAGCAGAAAGTATTTGTAGTATTTTCGATCTGGAAAATGACCTTTTTGGAGGTATACAAAAACAACTTGTTGTTTTCTTGCAGAATGCTATTTGTTAAGAATACCCAATAAATAATACAAAATATTAAAAAAAAGAAAAATATACAAATTGCAGATTATTATATAGGTTATTCCCACTTTTACTGGATCATTTTGCAGATATGAGGTTTTGCACGTTGCCATCGATGTGTCATTTATACGTTACACGTTCTTACCTTTCTTGTTTTAAAGCGTATTCTAACATTTTTATTCTTCTGACCAGGTCGTTCTTCAGGTTCTCCTGACCTTTCCTCTCCCCCTGCAGGAACGCTATCCTCGCCTGCAGACACACACAGGGACAGCTGCTGAGCTCAAGAAAGGTCACAGGTCAAAGGTCAAAGGTCACCTCCTGTCCTCGCTCCCTAGAGCACAGGCCCGATGAATGAGCTGCTGCTCAGTGTGTGTACACTACAGTACATGTTTTACACATAAATACTTGTATACGTTTACATGTTTTACACATTATAAATACATGAATACGTTTACACATTATAAATACATGAATACGTTTACACATTATAAATACATGTATACGTTTACACATTATAAATACATGTATACGTTTACACGTGCAGACTCGTGGTCTCTGTACATATTTCAGGTACGATGACACGCTGCAGTGATCCGTCAGTTATTAAATAAACAATCTGCTTTTAGACGTTTGCTCCTCAAAGGAAAGATTTTATTTTGCGTGATAATAAACTGAACGTACTTTGGTTTTGAACTGTTGTTGATTAGTCCTGTAAATAAAAGCCGGACTGATTCATGAAAACAACGTTAGTTGTGATAATATATGTATATATAAAAATAAAATACGAGCTGCGTGAATAAACATTATTCATCTTCTCATCAGGCTTCATGACGATCAACAACCAGGACGAGCTTCAGGTTCTCAACGTCTAGTCAGACCACAACCCGTCTCACTGTCCGTCCACCCGTCTCTCTCTCTCAGCCTGTCTCACTGTCCGTCCACCCGTCTCTCTCTCTCTCCGCCTGTCTCACTGTCCGTCCACCCGTCTCTCTCTCCGCCTGTCTCACTGTCCGTCCACCCGTCTCTCTCTCTCCGCCTGTCTCACTGTCCGTCCACCCGTCTCTCTCTCAGCCTGTCTGTCTGTGAGCAGCTGTTGAAACCCAACCCTGATGAAGGCCGAGGAGGCTGAGCTCTATTTATACATAAACACCGGGTGCCGTCTGCCAGGGTGACCATGGCAACAAGAGAGTGGGGGGGGGGGAGCAACTTCCTGTCGTGAGGGTCGCCACGGCGACCGGGAAACCAGAGGTCCTCCCCTGGCCACAAGAGAGAGAGACAGGTGGACGGCCAGTGAGACAGACAGTCTGAGAGTTCAGCCCTGCTCTGATTGGTCGGCTCGGTGATTGACAGCCACAGCTCCGCATATATCAGCAGACTTACACGTGTGTACGTGTGTGTGTGTGTGGTGTGTACAGCCTGACGTCTGAGCCACGTTCAGGAGTTCAGGAGGTGACGAGACGTTAATTAAAGGAGAATTAGCCATTTATAAAGTGTGTTGAATGTCTGCTGTCCTCTCCTGCGTTACCGTGACGACCGTCGTCAGTCAGTCTGTTGACATTATTGTTTGCTGTGTCTTTGCACTTTGAACCAAAGCTCCGCGTGTCACCTGCCATGAAAAGACTCTTTACGTCCAACTCTCTCAAATCAGACTGAAGATTACACTTTGGTTTTGTTTACAACTCCTTTATTTGTTTATAACTCCTTTATTTGTTTATAACTCCTGTGTGATATTTGTTTGTATTGAAGACAAATGCAGCAGCACACAACAACAACAACAACAACAACAACAACCATAAATAAATTCAGTTAGTGTGTGTTTGTCTGAGAGAATCTGTGAAAGGCAGCTGTTAAGATATCTCTCTTCACACACCATTTGGATCTGTTTTCTAACCCCCCCCCTGCACCTGGAGAGCATGAATCAAGCGCTCCTCAGGGAGCCCGGAGTTAGGAGTGAGGTCAGAGCGCCGGGCTGATGATGATGATGAGGTGAGTTCACCGGCACAGATATACCAGGATGACAAATCAGGCTAAACACAGGGAGAGGGGGACATTCCTCTGAACAACTGCGTCATTACACACCACACCATGTGTGTGTGTGTGTGTGTGTGTGTTATTTGGGGCCGGTCTACTTTTAGCTGGGATCAGGCTGTCGGCCCAGCAGGCCTCATTACCGCCCTGCTCTCCAGGTAAACTCCGTGACCTTTGACCTCCAGGCTGTGGAACAGGAGTCATCTTAACCATCTGAGGCCACCGCTCCTGAAGATCCCACCTCATTATCAGCTGATTATGTTCTCCATTAAGCGACTGTTTAGTCAGTGAAACTTCCCAAAGTAACCCTTTCCTTAAATTACTGATTTCATACGACCAACAGCCAGAAACAAACCTTGTATCATCATGTATGACACCAGCAGGACCAGGACATGTTTAAAGTAGTGCACAATGTTCTTCATCTGGCTGCAGGAGGAATCAGCTGACCGCTGCTGCATTTCATCACAAACCAGGACAATAAACCACATTCACCAAGGACCAGCGACTCAAAGAAATATAGGATTCAAAGTCTTCATCTAAACCTGAAGCCTACATTACCCACAATGCAACTGGACGTCTTAGACTTTGGTGTGAAGCTCAGGTGCGTCTGTCCCTCTCTTTTAGAGACGACGGCTCCACACCAACATGATTAAAGACATGCATACAAGTTATGAAATATTCTCTTACATGCTCAGAAACTACACAGTAAAAACCAGGAAAATGAGATCAGAGAGCGTCAATAAAGGAAGAGGACGGCTGAACCTTAACAAGCTCGTTAATCTGAACTCTAAGAGGTCAAAGTAAACCAGAGAGCACCTGACGGCCTCATCAGCTCCTCTGCTGTAAACGTTCACACCTTCATCTGGTCGAGCATCGGCATCCAGCACACGCACACACACACACACACACACCAATAACCAACATAAACTAGTAACCAACGTAAATAAGTATTAACCAACATAAATTAGTAACCAACAAACTAGAAAAAAACATAAACTAGTAACCAACGTAACCAACATAAACTAGTAAACAACATGAACTAGTAAACAACTAGTAACCAACTTAAACTAGTAACCAACCAGTTACCCATAATGCATCACGCTAACTACCAGCCTCTGTAACTCTGACGTCATGAAGAAGTTCATCCTCACGAGCCGAACAGCTGGAAAGTGACGACAAACTACTGATGAAGTTTCCGGTCTGACGGCGCAGTGAAGCTAACGACTAAGCTAAGCTAGGCTAATGGGGCTAAGCTAAGCTAGGCTACAAACAGTCGGTGGGTCGCGAGCGTTCCCGTCAGTTTAACGAGACCCTGCTGGTTTAAACCGTGTACCCCCTTGTGGTGGCTGCTGCTGCTGCTACTGTTGTTGTTGTTGTTGTTATTGTTGTTGACTCGTCCGTGCTAGTGCTAAGCTAGGTGTGCTAACCTGCAGCTCGGCCCGCTCCACCTCCCAGTGCGCCCTCTCCATCTCGAAGCGGGCCCACTCGTGCTGGATGTAGTGCAGGATGCCGGGCATGGTGTACTGCTGCTGCTGCTGCTGCTGCTGCTGCTGTTGGCGAGGCAGCTCGTCCGGCTGGTGCGGCACCATCACCCCCGCTCCTCCTCCTCCGCCTCCTCCACCCCCGTTAGCGCTGCTGCTGCCCCCTTGCTGCTGCTGCTGCTGCGGGGGCGCCTGCCTCTGGGCCCCCCCTCCGCCTCCTCCGGGCTGCTCGTCCATGTTTGTTCGTGTAGAAGAAGCAGTCGGCTCCGCTGAAGGATTACCGTCCCCCGACAGAGAGTCTCCGCCCGGGTCTGTCGCTCTGGCTGCGCCGCGGTGTTCGTGTGTGTCTCTAACCAGCCGCCATTACGGCTCCTCTCTCTCCCTGTGGACGCGGTGGTGACGGAGGGAGAGCCCGGCCCCGCTGCATGACGGGAAACTTCTGTCAGCCACGGTGTGACGTTCACAATGCAGGGGAAGCGTAGGAAATCACACGATTTGACCAAGAAACATAGACGTAGAATAAAACAATAAAAACAATAACAAATAATAAAACAATAAAACAATAACAAATACTAAGAACAATAAACATAGATATAAAATAAAACAATACAAATACTAAAAACAATAAACATAGACATAGAATAAAAAATGAATAAAAAAACAATAAACATAGACATAGAATAAAACAATAATAAAAGCAATAAACATATAGATAATAAAACAATAAAACAATAACAAATAATAAAATAATAAAACAATAAAAATAGTAAAACAATAAACAGAGAATAAAACAATAGCAAATAATAATTTTTAAAAAATTGTAAAAACAATAAACAGACAATTTATAGATAAATATGGTAAACAACAAACAGATAACAGTACTTTAGTGTGGAGAATTTGTAAATGTATAACTTTGAGGCCTCCTCATGGAAGTAAGAATAAAATACTCATCTCTTTTAAAACTTAATTATTTAATTCACAAACGTGGTTCCTCTAAAATAACACAATACTTTACAGAAGTGAAGACACGTCTGTGTATTTGTACTTACAGGAAACTACTTTCTAATGAGACAAATAAAAAGGCTTCAAACAGCAGAATGTAGGAGAATAGCTTTTATTGAAGACAGAAATAAGAACAGACACGTAGAGAAGGTCAAATTAAACATGTGTATAAAGTGTGTGTAAAATATAAAATATATATTAATATGAAATAAATCTGAATCTGTATTGTGTTCTTTTTATTATAAAAAATGTCTGAAAAGCCGTCTGACGTGTATTGAACGCATTTACCATTTGTTCCATGAACGCACCAGAGGAGGGCTTTACTACGCATGCGTCAGGAATGCAAACCGCTCTCGCTGGTGAGGCCAGCTTCTGATGTGTTTCTCAGTGACTTAACTTTAAACGGCCGAACAGGTGAGTTTCACTGTGTTTACAAACGGCTACTAACCACTACTAAGGGCTACTAACGGCTACTAACAGTTATTAACGGCTACTAACGGCTACAAAGAGTTTATATACGAAACGACGGGATGCTGCCTTCAGGTGCTCCTCGGACATTCGGCTGTCGTCCTGTCATTGTAAACGGTTGTTAGAGAGTTAAAGAGCTAAAGTTACTTCTGAGGTACTTTACTCTACTTTACTTCTGCTTTTATTCTACTTCACATCCACATCTCAGAGGGAAATATAAATATATATATATAAAAATATATTTATATAAAAAAATATATTTATATAAATATATAAATATATATATAAATATATATATATAAATATATATATATATAAATATATATATATATATATAAAATATATTTCTATATATATGTTTATATATATAAATATAACTATATATTTATATATATAAATATATATATATATATATATATACAGTTATATATACATATTTACATTTATATATATATATATATACCATCTCCTCCCCAGATATAAAGTTCCTGCTCATATATTATATATATATATATATGTATATCAGTCTCCTCCCCAGGATGATAAAGTTCCTGCTCATGGTGAATCGACAGGGTCAGACCAGACTGTCCAGGTTCTACCAGCAGGTGGAGCTCAGCAGGAGAACGATGCTGGAGGCCGACGTGGTGCGGTGCTGCCTGAGCCGCCAGAGAGACCAGGTACCTGTCTGTCTGCCTGTCTGTCTGTCTGAGCCGCCAGAGAGACCAGGTACCTGTCTGTCTGTCTGCCTGTCTGTCTGTCTGAGCCGCCAGAGAGACCAGGTACCTGTCTGTCTGCCTGTCTGTCTGTCTGAGCCGCCAGAGAGACCAGGTACCTGTCTGTCTGTCTGTCTGTCTGTCTGAGCCGCCAGAGAGACCAGGTACCTGTCTGTCTGTCTGTCTGCCTGAGCCGCCAGAGAGACCAGTACCTGTCTGTCTGTCTGTCTGGCTGAGTCGCCAGAGAGACCATGTACCTGTCTGTCTGTCTCTCTGAGTCGCCAGAGAGACCATGTACCTGTCTGTCTGGCTGAGTCGCCAGAGAGACCATGTACCTGTCTGTCTCTCCATATGTAGTGCTCCTTTAACTCTACCTGTCTGTCTCTCTACCTGTCTCCCTGCTGGTTCCCAGTGCTCCTTTGTGGAGTACAAAGACTTTAAGCTGGTTTACCGTCAGTACGCCGCTTTGTACATCGTGGTCGGCGTCACGGACAACGAGGTGAGACACCCTCACATGACATCATCATCCTCCTCCTCCTCCTCATGGAGAATATTAATCCGCCGCTGAAAATAGTCCAACAAAGTTTCCATTTCCTCCCGTTTGTTTGATAAAAACAAATGAATGATGAAACTCTCCATTTGTTTTGATGCACAACATGAAGTATTCTTGCAGTACTATTCTCACGAGTACCACACTTCTTCTTCTGATGAGTTTGTGTGATTGTCTCCTCAGAACGAACTCTCCGTCTACGAGCTGCTTCACAACTTCGTGGAGGTGTTGGATAAATACTTCAGCCGGGTGGTGAGTTCTCTTTCAGCCCCGAAGATGCAACATGAGCCGACATTGTTGGTGGATATTTGTTATTTATGGTTGTTTATTGATATTTATTGAGGGACGGCGTGATCTTGCTGTCTGAAAGGAAAAACATTCATCTGTAACGTTGAATCATCTTGTAAAGATTGCTGGATAATACAACCTGCGCTAATAACCCGTTTATTTACATGTTGTTCTTGTTAAACGTTCCCGTCGTTTATGTCTGTTTTACCATCACTTTGTTTGTCTCCAACAGAGTGAACTGGATGTATCCTTTAATCTGACCAATCACAGCCCTATGAGAGCGCCACTTCCTGTCTGTGACCGTGACTTCCTGTCCTTTAGCACGACTTCCTGTCGTCCTTTAGCACGACTTCCTGTCCGTCCGTGAGCATGACTTCCTGACTTCCTGTCGTCCTTTAGACCGACTTCCTGTCCATCTGTGAGCATGACTTCCTGACTTCCTGTCGTCCTTTAGCGACTTCCTGTCCGTCCGTGAGCATGACTTCCCGACTTCCTGTCGTCCTTTAGCACGACTTCCTGTCCGTCCGTGAGCATGACTTCCTGTCGTCCTTTAGACCGACTTCCTGTCCGTCCGTGAGCATGACTTCCTGTCGTCCTTTAGACCGACTTCCTGTCCATCTGTGAGCATGACTTCCTGACTTCCTGTCGTCCTTTAGCACGACTTCCTGTCGTCCTTTAGACCGACTTCCTTTCCTTTAGCACGACTTCCTGTCCGCTCCACACGTGTGTTTCTTTAAATCCGGGCCGTCTCCAGATCATGTTCAACGTGGACCGCGTCCACATCCTCCTGGACGAGATGATCCAGAACGGTCACGTGGTCGAGACCAACAAGAGCCGCGTCCTCGCGCCGCTCACCGCCCTCGACAAGATGGCCGACGGCTGAGCCGCTACAGGA
>JACSYO010002007.1:200000-202500 GCA_016806645.1 Ophiodon elongatus
CTTATGGATGTCCGCCCGTCCCTCAGACTCACCTGGACGCTCCGAACGCTGTGCAGGTGAAGTAGAGCTGTCGGGTCTCGAAGGGGATGAGGAAAGGACACTTGGAGGTGAGCTGTTCACACCATTCAGGCAGAGCTCCGCTGGCCAGAGCCAGAGGCTCCTGGGAACGAGGAGACACTCACATCAACATCCTGTTCACGCTCAAACAACAACAACAACAACAACAACAACAAACAGTCTCTCTCCAGACAGGAAGTGATGAATAGCTGACCTCGATCTGCTGCAGAATCTTGGTCGTGATCTTCTTACTGGTGAACTCCTCTGGAGACGCGTTGAACTGCAGCTCGTCAAAGTCTGCAGACACAAAGAGTTCAGAACTGATGCAAATACAAAGAGTTCAGAACTGTGACTTAATCTTAAAATGTTATTTCAGAAACGTCTTTAAAACGCACGTGCGTGCGCCCTCCTGCAGCGTGCGTGTGTGTGTGCATACGCGTACCCTCCTGCAGTGTGTGTGTGTGTGTGTGTGTGCGTACCCTCCTGCAGCGTGCGTGTGTGTGTGTGTGCGTACCCTCCTGCAGTGTGCGTACCCTCCTGCAGCGTGTGTGTGTGTGTGTGCGTACCCTCCTGCAGCGTGTGTGTGTGCGTACCCTCCTGCAGCGTGCGTGTGTGTGTGTGCCCTCCTGCAGCGTGCGTGTGTGTGCGTGCCCTCCTGCAGCGTGTGTGTGTGTGCGTGCCCTCCTGCAGCGTGTGTGTGTGCGTGCCCTCCTGCAGCGTGTGTGTGTGCGTACCCTCCTGCAGCGTGCGTGCGTGTGCGTACCCTCCTGCAGCGTGTGTGTGTGTGTGTGTGTGTGTGTGTGTGTGTGTGTGTGTGTGTGTGTGTGTGTGTGTGCGTGTGTGCGTGCGCGTACCCTCCTGCAGCGTGCGTGCGCTGGACGTCCCGTCTCCTCCGATGATGTATAGGATGCGCAGAAGCTGCAGGACGTCCTCGACTCCGCAGGCGTTCTGGCTGCAGCCCGCCTTCGCCTGCGCCATCTCCCGGGCAACGCACAGGATCTCGCTGCTCTGATTGGTCGAGACCGAGATGGGGCTCAGACCGCCGGAGCGACCCCCTGATATACTGATGCTGTGTTCACACACGTCCTGGAGGGGGTCAGAGGTCAGAGGTCAGCTGGTTTCATGGTTTCTGAAGATGAGGCTTCAACAAGTGTTCTGATTAATGTGAGAAACGTTTTATTTATTAAACAGTTTGGTCTGGTTTGTCCCTTCAAAATAAAAGTCCTGCTGAGAAAAAGCTATTTTTAATTATTTACATATTTAGGTCCTCGCCTCATTAGTTCACCATGCTGTCTATGAGTCATGTGACTTTTGGTCTCAGTCGAGTCTGTCGTGGCTTCTGAGTGAATCAGAATTCAATGTTTTTTTTTACAGAATCTGGTTAAAGTAAAAAGTTTATCTGGGGCGAGACTTTAAAAGGAGACATGAAGAATAAAACTTTTAAGATGTGATTATTTTAAGATCTATTTACTTTGTCGGACAGATGAACGTCTGATGATAAATCTGTAACGGCTCCGTTTACATGAATCTAATCTGCTTCATTTGATTTTTATTATTCAGAGAAATGTTAAAGTCAGAGGTTGAAAATCTATTTTCAGTGTCTGAAATAAAAAAGGTTGATTCTCTTTTTTTTTAAAATTCCTTTTCAGTTTAAACTAAACTGTAAATAAAGTTTTAAAGTTTCACTCCGGAGTCTCTCTGGGTTTATCTTTTATTTAGTTTGGTTTATTCAAACGTCTCCAGCTTGTTGGATGTCTAACGAGGACACGGGTTCAGTTTTAACTCGATGATCTCAGCTGGAGAAACTGGAGAGTCCATCTTCTCACATCCTGTTTATTTATGTTTCTGTTCCTGTCACGGATCACTTTGTTGCTTCTGTCCACACAACTGATATTTTTAACTGCTTTTACATCATGACGTTGTGACCAGAGGAACTAAAAAGCTGCACGGCATTTAGTTTCAGAATCTCTCTGGAGGCGACTCACCATCTTGCCGCTCTCCTTCTCCTTGTCGGAGTCCTTCAGCTCTCGGTACATGATCCTGAGGGACAAACACAAAACACACAGTCAGCCGTGTGGGGGGAGGGGGCCGCACAGCGCTCGCCCCGCTCCCGGGTCCCGGAGACTCTTACGTGTACGTGGGCTCCCAGATGCGGCGCAGCTTGTCCGTCTTCACGGCCCCGTTGCAGGAGAGCTGCAGCAGCCGCTGGACGTAGTAGAAGATGGTGGACTTGTAGTTGGACAGAGGAAGCTCCACCTCCCGGGTCGTTCCCAGCCCCGCCACCTGGAAGCAAACGCTCACGTTAGACCTCTTAAACCAGGACCGAGCTCTGCAGCTCCACGGGGCACAACGTCACGTCTTCCCTGAGACTTCTGGTCACGTGACCTACCTTCAGGGTGAGCGACAGGTGAGGAGACGGAGCACACTCCACCTCCTCCTGAAC
>JACSYO010002007.1:205000-215000 GCA_016806645.1 Ophiodon elongatus
AAACAACAAACAAACAAACAAACAAACAAACAAAAGGGCGGTTAGTCAGGTGAGGCTCGTTAAGGTCAGCTGACCAGAAACAGCTGAGAGATATCTGTTCCGTTAGAACAGGGGAACCTTTTTAAAGGAACCTTTCACTGAGGAACCCGACGACCGCTGACTGAGAAACATGCTTTATGGATATTTCATATCATATTCAATAATGTAGTACTCACTGGTTGTTAGTGTAGTATTAGTGTAGTATCAGTGTAGTATCAGTGTAGTATCAGTGGTAGTACAGTGTAGTATTAGTGTAGTATCAGTGTAGTATCAGTGTAGTATTCAGTGGTAGTGTAGTATTAGTGTAGTATCAGTGGTTGTTAGTGTAGTATCAGTGTAGTATTAGTGTAGTATCAGTGTAGTATTAGTGTAGTATCAGTGTAGTATCAGTGTAGTATCAGTGTAGTTTCAGTGTAGTATCGTGTAGTATTAGTGTAGTATCAGTGTAGTATCAGTGTAGTATCAGTGTAGTATCGTGTAGTATCAGTGTAGTATCAGTGTAGTATCAGTGTAGTATCGTGTAGTATTAGTGTAGTATCAGTGTAGTATCAGTGTAGTATCAGTGTAGTATCGTGTAGTATTAGAGCAGTACTCACTAGCAGTACTCATGACGTTCCTGCCCAGTGTGTTGGTGTTGTTGTCGCTGCTGCTGCGGCTCAGGTTCATGTTGTTGGTGGCGTTGGTGCGTGACATGTTGGGGGCGCGGCGGACGAAGGACTCCATGAGGCTCGCCTCGCGAGACGACAGATTGGGCACGCTGGCGCTGGAGCTCATGGGCGCGCCGGCGGCCAGCAGGGAGCTGACGGACAGCCGGGCGTTAGCCGCGGAACAGAGAGGCCTCTGGGAAGGCGCGTCCTTGCCGGATGACTCCGACACCGAGCTGACGTCGGGGGAGCTCACGCTCACCAGCCCCATGGAGATGGCCGTCGCCGGGTCGGCGGAGTCCTTGTTTCTGGCCTCGTCGCCCGGGGCGGGCGTGTCGGCGGTGAGCGTGCCGGTGCTGGACGCCGAGCCGGACCCTCCCTCCGCCGCGGCGGCGGAGGAGGAGGAGGACGACAGCACGACGATCGGCTCGTGTCCGTCGGAGCCGACCCCGACCCCCGTTAGCCCCCCCGCCCCGGAGCCCTGGTCCAGGAGCAGCCCCTCGGCCCTCCTCTCCAGACGCAGGCCGCCGGCGCCCGGCAACCCCGCGGACGAGCTCAGGCTGATGTCGGAGGAGGAGGCGACGCTGCAGACGGAGCTGCTGCTGCCCTTCCTGCTGGAGGAGCTGGCCCCGCCGAGCGACGTGGCCCCGCCCTTGTCGGGACAGTTATTTTTCACCAGGCTGCTCCACGACTGCTGCTGCGAGGAGGACGACGTGGAGGAGGACGAGGAGGAGGTGGTGGTTGTGGTGCCGCCGCTGGCCGCCGGCGTCGCGGAGGGTCCCACCGTGGAGGAGGCGGGGCCTGAAACAGTGGATGAGACAGGTTTGGGTGACGGCGCTGTGGCAGCCGACTCAGGGTCGTACCCTGGAGCAAGCTTGAGGTCAAACTTCCCTTCAGCGCCCATACGGTAAGAGTTAGAGCCGCCAGCATCCCAGGTTACATCAATCCAGCCTGGATGGACAGAGAGATAGGAGGGAGACGGACGGATGGATGTCAGAGACCCGGCAGAGAGAGAGAGACAGGCAGAGAGAGAGAGACAGAGTGGTAGAGGGAGGGAGACAGACAGCAGAGAAGCAGCTTACGGTCAGAGCAGCTCCACACAGCTCCACCCTGGACCACCACGTCGCTTTAAAGTCACAATGAAACCAGGACGCGGCTCCTAATGCGCCACGTCCTATAAATCATCTCTTCTGTTTCGAGTCCTCGTCTTTAGTGGCAGATTCATTAACAAAGGATGTGATAACAAAAAACAACTAGAAGCAGAATATTACTGATGAATGTAAAGAGAAGGGATCTCTTGTTTTGACACATCTCACATTTATTTATTTATTTATTCTTCTTGCCGTAATTAAAATATAATTACTCGGCATGTTTGAAGAAATGAAGTGTGAACCCGTTGTTTCACTGTGACTTTAAAAGCAGCAACATCCAACATATAATTGTATAATATTGTATAATAATTAGTTGTGCCTCTTTAATGACATTTAATTCCAATATTTCAAAACACCAATAGTTTGAAAAATGTCCTGGAAGCAAACAGAAGCTCGTGGCTGATTATTATGCAGCGTGACCCGATGGTGAAGGCATGACCCGCCCTCCTCCGCCTCCGATTGGCTCACCCGAAAGGCAACGAGGACTAGCCAATCAGAGGCAGAGAAGGGCGGGGCCTTCATCACAGCAGGGAGCAAGAGTCATGCTGCACATTAATGTTCCAGAGACCATTAGGAAGATCTTTTTCATTTATAATAAAATATAGGAAGTGAACATATGAGCTCATTTATGTGTAAATCCTCCTCCTTGCTCATATTCAGAGGGATAAAGAAAGGGCCTGTATTATCTAAATATATATTAATATAATGCAGCCTAAATAACGTGCACACATTAAGCTTTTGGGTCCAGGTGGAGCGATGAGAGAGAAAAATATGAACAGTCACAGAAAATGACAATCAAAGCAAAAGTAGAAAATATTTCTGGCAAATGCATAAAAGCGTCAAAAGCCACAAAGAAAGAAAATGAACCGAGAAACAACAATAATCCCCGTGTCTGATCTTTAAAAATGATAAATCAACAGAGCTGCTGTCAGCTCCCCGACACAAATATCCGATCTGAGTCCAAACACAGAACATCAAAGAGAGGAGGGAGAGGAGGAGGAGGAAGAGGAGGAGGAAAAGGAGGAGGAGGAGGAGGAGGAAGAGGAAGAGGAAGAGGAAGAGGAGGAGGAGGAAGGTGGTTGTTAGGTCGCTGCTTCCCGTCACGTTGAGAACAAACTGACGACAGAGTCTTTTATGATTGCGGATATTTAAGAAACAAACAGTCTGATGGTGACAGCGTTCCTAAAGAGACGACAGGCGAATCGAGGTGAACGCTCCACCAATATTCCTCATTTTGTTTGTTTACGTCCCCGTTCTATGTTACATTTTCTTTACTCGGCAGAAGACTTTTTGTTCCGTTTGTCTTCTGAGATCACTTTCATTTCTAAGAAGCCAACATATCAGCGTATCGCTGGACAACAGTGCGCTGTCTGTCAAATAAATAAACATGTGACGTAGCGCTGAGCGACCAATCACAGAACGTGAGGGCGGGACTTAAGGTGAAGAGCAGGTTGGGAAGAAGAACTAATAAGGGCCGAGCAGCAGAGCTCCTCAACAAGTGCAGCTGATCACTACCGACGTATCAGCGGCAGCCATCTTGGATGTTCTGGTCTCAAAAACAAAAACAACCTGAGCTGTCGGACTACTCTGGTTACCAAGGCAACCAGCCGGACGAGGGAACAGGAAGTTACCGTCGCCGCTATCGATTCGCTATCAAATATCCGACTGTGAGTCGATGGGGATCACGATCGGTGGGCGGGGCAGAGGACGCAGAAGGACACGCCTCCGCCACAGAGGTCACGGTAGAGGTCGTGTGTGTGTGTGAGGGAGTGTGAGAGTGTGTGTGTGAGAGAGAGAGAACGTTCAGGGAGAAGAGGGTTACTGCAGAAACGTTCTTCTGTCAACAGGAACCTGCTGAGGACCAGAGAGTTAAAACATGCAGGAAGATCTTTGAACCAGCGGCTCGTTCAACTCAAAACTCTTGAGTTGAGCCCACTAACTCGGTCTGGAACACTATTAAATGTTTCGCGTGTTAAACCTCAAATCGGAAAACAAGCGGCACCACAATATCAAATTCAACTGATGAAAACCCAAATTGCTTGCCAGAGCAAGCGTCTCCCCCCCCCCCACCGCGGCAATTAGCCACGAGATAACCCGTTGGCCACCACGTCCTCCCTCCTCGGGGTCGGCCTCTTACCGTTGTGAGCCTCCCCGGTGACGGTGCCCTCTCCGGACGGGTTGCCGTCCTGGTCGCGCCACTTCCAGTCGATGCCGCGGACGACCCGCGCCCCCGGGACGATGTACTTCATCACCTGGGAGCGGAACAGGCGGCGCTGCCGACGGAGGTTTGCCTCCGCCTCCTTCACTGCTTTACCTGCGGGAGGAAGGCCGAGAGACGGGTTTCCATCAGAAGAGGGACGACCACACACGCACGAGAGGGGGAGGAGTCAGATGAAACGTTCTATCTCTCATTATTATTATTCTATTTGTTGTATATATTGTGCATTTTTCTTATTTTCTTCTTCTATTTTTGTATATATTGTTCTTTTCTTATCTGTATGTAAAAATGCTGCTGTACCAAAAAATGTACCCTTGCGGGATTAATAAAGTATCTATCCATCTATCCATCCATCCAGTCACTTAATGATGCTTTGTGATCATCTGAATATTATTCATTGATAAAACCTATATTTACACGTCTGAGCATTTTTATAAAGAAAGTCAATTACTTTTTAGAAACAGGAAGTGTTAAAAATCTACATAAATATCAGCCAAATCAAATAGCTCACAGGATGTTCAACCTTTGTTTCTTCATGACACATTTAATACTGGACTTCTTTCTCTACAGGGTTTGTTTAAAGGTAATAAATAAAGTAGTTTATGAACGTGAGACATGAGATTAGTTTGTTGGTTCGCTCGACGCCGAGTACCAATATGAACTACGCTTCAGGTTAGTTAGTGTGAATCTCGTCCTCGTCTCTACATCTACACTAAGGCCGACTTGTGGAACTTCAGTGTCACGCACAACGTGGGACCTTTGTTGAGAGGGGGGGGGGGTGAGGGGGGGTCCTTACCCAGCTGGTCCTCACAGACGGCGGTGACGGTGCCGTACAGCTCCAGTCCGGACAGAGACAGGTAGTGAGTCTGACCGCTGGCGTTCTTGCCCATCTGTTTGATCCGGATGTGTCTCCAGCCCTGCTTCTCCTCTTTGGACGGGTCCAGAGGCCACGTGGCCGTCGACCTGAGACGGAAAATCATTGGTCCGGTCACTTTAATGTGTGTGTGTGTGTGTGTGTGTGTGTGTGTGTGTGGATTTATACAGATTTTATTGATCACTACTTGTTGGCACAGAGAGGAAGGTCGTACCCCGGTTCGTTCAGGCTGCAGTCGTCTACGTGGGTGTAGAGAGTCGTCCAATTCTGACCGTCCTTCGACACCTGGAACACCCAGTTCCTCAGCGCAGAGCGGCCATAACCCCTGCAGCAGGAAGGGGGAGGGGTGGTGTGGGGGAGGAGGAGGAGGAGGAGGAGGAGGAGGAGGAGGAAAAAGTTATCCCAATGAAATGTACTTGTTTTTATTCGCTTCCTGCATGTATTAGGCTGAACTGAAAGTGCGTTTGGTTTAGTACCTGGCGTGTCTCGAGAGTGCGTTCGGTTTAGTACCTGGCGTGTCTCGGGTGTGCGTTCGGTTTAGTACCTGGCGTGTCTCGGTTTTGTGCGTTCGGTTTAGTACCTGGCGTGTCTCGGGGAGTGCGTTCGGTTTAGTACCTGGCGTGTCTCGGGGAGTGCGTTCGGTTTAGTACCTGGCGTGTCTCGGGAGTGCGTTCGGTTTAGTACCTGGAGTGTCTCGGGGAGTGCGTTCGATTTAGTACCTGGCGTGTCTCGGGTGTGCGTTCGGTTTAGTACCTGGCGTGTCTCGGGTGTGCGTTCGGTTTAGTACCTGGCGTGTCTCGGGTGTGCGTTCGGTTTAGTACCTGGCGTGTCTCGGGGTGTGCGTTCGGTTTAGTACCTGGCGTGTCTCGGGGTGTGCGTTCGGTTTAGTACCTGGCGTGTCTCGGGGTGTGCGTTCGGTTTAGTACCTGGCGTGTCTCAGGGTGTATGCTGAGGGAATGACCCAGAGGCCGAGGTCGACGGCGAACCAGGCGTTCTTGTCGTCGTTGGTGTGGCAGTTGAGGGCGGAGCTATCCCGACTCAGGATGTCCTCCAAACGTCCGTAGGGGAGGTTGCGCCCTTCTGATGATGTCACCACCACGAGGCCATAGGCAGCGGGGTTTACCCACTCATAGGCCGTCCTGAGCAGAAAGGAAAAGAGGCGTGATTAGATGTTCTGAATGGTTTGATTAACTTTCCCTCTTAAAAACTAATAACTGAAACAAAACAAAAAAAATCCTAAAACGTGAGACATTTAGTGTCGGTTCCTACTTGGCGTTGGTTCCGACCCAGTAGATGATTCCATTCTCGTCAAAGTCGTGTTGGTGTCTGAACGTGAAGGTCTGTCCTTCCCTCAGCTTCCTCACGAAGACGAAGGACGAGCGCTCAAAGTCGTACCACTGCTTCGCCACCTGGAGGAGGAAGAGGAGGAAGAGGAGGAAGAGGAGTGAAGCGAGTGTGTGTGTTTCGATCGCACCAGAAGTGCAAACGCCCCGCGTGGCGTTCAGGGCGCCCTCACCATCTTCAGCAGGTACTGCTCCAGAGACTCCACGGTAGCCAGCGGTTCCATCTTCAACATGCGACCCGTCCGGTCGATCAGCGCCGTCTCACCGGGCGCTCGCTCCAGACGGAACCGCAACCTCCTCGTCAAGATCTGAGACACACACACACACACACACACACACACTTAAGTCTAGAGTTCTCTGCCCACAACAGGAAGTGAACCAGACCCCGGAGCACACGGTGGCTCACCTGCAGGTTGTACGTGGATCCTGGAGTGTCGTACAGGTGCAGAGGTAGACGTTCTATCGACTCCAGGACCGCGATCAGTTTACGGATTAAGGCAACAGCTGGTCGGCTGCAGACGCAAACACAGTTCAGGTTTAATGTGGCAGCTTGAGACACGAACAGACAACAGGTGGACTTCCTTTAACCCTCGGAACCCCAAAACCAGCCGGCGGGATTTAATCAAATCGGCAAAACTACACCGTTTATCACACAAGCTGTAAAAAAAAAATTAAAAAAAAATTTCTTCAGATTTTCATCTTTCCGACGGTCCTTGAACACGTGTGACAAACGCTTCCTTCATCAAAAACATTTTATTCTTCAAGTCTTATTTAAAATGTTTCTATAAATAAACGTTTACTTTCACCAGATTGTGTAAAAACATTGAATTCTGAGCTCCTGAAACTATGACGTCATGATTGATTCATCTGAGACCAACAGTCATGTGACAACAAATCAGAGAAACTCTGACTGAACAGAGGAGAGGAGAGGAGAGAGGAGAGGCTGGAAACAGGTGAATAGTTTAATATATAAAACATGTGGAGACTCATTTTCTTTCCAACATTTAACACTTGGAAACATGTTGCACATATAAATTCCAGTGTTTTCCAATTTTTTTTAAATTAATTGTGTTTATTTCTTTTATAATGATTGACGTTATAATAACCGAGTTATTCTGCACTAACGACGTATTCTAGTTCCCGGCTTCTCGTCACGATAGTTCTGTTTAAAAGGAGCAGGACTTTTATTTAAGACCAGAGAGAGAAGGGTTCAGAAGGTTGACGCCCCTTCAGGCACCCAAACAGCTGTTCATGTTTACGAATGAACAGCTGTTCGGGTGAATCATCAGACTCCAGCTGGATTCAGTCTGGGTTGACTTCCAGTTACTTTGGTTCCACCTTTTACAGCTGGACAGTTTACGTCCCGCTCGCGTCATTGACGCTAATATCGGGAGGCATGATGATGATGATGAGGAACGGTGGTGTACAGGATGAAGAAAGCAGTAATGAATGAAGAGGCGGTCAGCGGGTGTTTGGTGCCGTTACCTTTCATCGTCTTCATTCTCGCTGAAAGCCGCCTTGAAGACGTTGATCCTCTCCATTAAAGGCTTACAATCGTGTTTCAGGTCCAGTTCAACACTCTGCACACAGACACAAAGACTTTAACTCCTTTAACTGTTGAGGACGCGGCCTCGTTCTCCCAGTGAACACACCACTCACGTTATTGAGGACGGTGAACAGAGCCTGGACCAGGCCACTGCTGCACATCTCATACGGGGAAATGGTGTTTTCATCCTTCAGCACTACAATCAGGTTCTCCAGAGCAGTTTTCATCAGGTCCCTCCACGTGTTCTCCCCCTCGATGCACTGAGAACACAGAACGTACAACGTCTGAGGCTCCGCCCACTTTACGACGCTGGAGTTTGAAAATGCTTTTGTTACGTAGGCGTTTGAAGACTTGAAACTAGAGATTGAGACCATAAACTCATGTTTACTGAGGGAATAAATCAAGAGAGAAGTAGAGTCATTTTCTATAGACTTCTATACAACCAGAGGAGTCGCCCCCTGGTGGTCAGGAGAGATAATGCAGCTTTAACTCTTCGGAACTGGAAGGTTGGCGCTTGGACGGAGACCATTTCTAAAACGGTGCTAAAACTCCCGTGTGGATGGAGATCGTATTAGTGTGGATGTAGCCTCTGGAGTCCTGGTCCCAACAGGGCTGGATCCAGGACTCTGGAGGAGGGTGCTGGCGTACCTGTCTGTTGGTGTGCAGCTCCCAGGCCGACTCCAGCTGTGTGGAGATGTTCCTCAGGGTGACCACCACTCCTCTGGGCATGCTCTCCACGGCTTTGAAGTGGTCGTCGTACAGCTCCCTCGCCATGCTCTTCACCTTCTGCTTAGTCTTCTCCAGCTTCGACTTCAGCTTCCTGCCCCGCTTCCCCGTCCAGCCCGTCACAAACTCAGAACCCAGCGAGGTCTCGGCGGTGAACGAGTGTTTGGTTCCCCGGTTGGACTCGAAGACGAAGCCCGGCAGGTCCTCCTTCAGGATGGTGGCCTGCTGCCCGTCAGAGTTGTGGATGGCGATCTCGCCGTCCTTCAGGCAGGTCAGAGACCAGTTTCCCACCGTCAGCTTCGTGGGACCGACACAGGACAGGATGGGCTGACTGGACGTCACTGGTTTCACCTGACTCCTCGCACGCTGGAGCTTCTCCAGGAACTCACTGCGAGACTCTGCAGGAGGACAAAGGAGGGAGGAGGGAGAAGAGAGAGAAGATAGGAGGAAAGGACAAGAAGGAGGAAAGGACGAGAAGAGAGGAAGAGGAGAGAGAACACAGGGAAGCGGAGAGGGAAGAAAGGGAGGAGGAGAGGGAGGAGGAGAGAAGAAAGGGAGGAGGAGAGGGAGGAGGAGAGAAGAAAGTGAGGAGGACAGGGAGGAGGAGAGAAGAAAGGGAGGAGGAGAGATCAGTTGCAGCAACACACCCAAAGATGATAACTGAGACCGGAGTCCGCTGTCCCCCTTACCGGAGCTGTCCGACCCCCCCTCTGGACTCCCGCTGGAGTACATGGTGGCCAGCTTCCCGTCCAGGATGAACCTGAACCAGCCGTTGGATCCGTTGGAGAGCTCCAGAGCGGCAGCATCGGACCAGATGTAGAGACAGTCCCTCCCTCTGATGATGGACCAGTCCTTCCAGTGGTACGGCTTCCCCTGCTGGATCTCCCTGGCGTCCTCCTGCGCCTCCTCCTCCTGCAGGCCGAGCAACAACCATACATGCATTTAGAAAACTAGGACCGGAAAACCTCACGTTTATATTCCTCTTTTGGACAAAAGAATTTATGAAAAACATGAAAAATCATGGAAAAAAAACTATTACAACATTTGTGTGATATTTTTGACGCCCCCCTACAGGAAAAAGGTAGTAATGCATCCACACACACACACACAATATCTCACACACACCTTCTCCGGTTTGGCTTCGTCCTCGTTCTCGTCGTCGGACGCCGGTCCAGCCAGAGTGGACACCTTGTTGATGACCCCCAGTCGAGCCAGCTGGTCCAGGAAGACGTCTCCACCTTTGTCCACCAGGTCTCTGATGATCTGCAGAGCCAGCAGGTGGCCGTCGTCGTCGTCCTGAGACAGAGACACATTTAGTGTTTAAACCACGAGACAGATTTGAGTCTCCTGGATAAGAAGAGTTGTCCCCGATGTGGTTGAGAGACTCAGATGAAGAGTTTAACCCTCTGAGCCCCGAAACCAGCTGGCGGGATGGAAAAGCATGTTTTCTTTAAGCAAT